>JANIJG010018094.1:0-41228 GCA_024611175.1 Megaceryle torquata
TCCCCAGATGCAGGACTCTGCACTTATCCTTGTTAAACCTCATTAGGTTCTGCTCTGCCCAGTTCTCCAGTCTGTCCCAGTCTCGCTGGACTTTGCTAATCAATAAATGGTGAGCAACTCTCATACAGAAACACAACATCAATTATCAATCACTGACACAGGAAATCACAGGAAGACAAAAAAGGGCAGCTTTTATCAACCAGGTGCAGGCTGCCTTGATGGAAACAGGGAGGAGGAACAGAAAAAACACTACGCTTTTTCTGAGAAACATACCTTAATGAGTATTGGTTTGAACATAGAGGTGATACAGTCATAAAATAGGCTATGCTCCATATTTTAATAGAGAGAGTGCAATTTCATCTACCCTAATAAATGAAAAAGCGTGCTTAGTATTAGGGAAAACGATCCAGAACCTGTGCAAAATCTAAGAGGTTTGGTTTTGGTTTAAACGTACAGCCTCACAGTTAAGACATCTGGTTTCATTGGTTAGTGTTCCTTGGAAGATTTCATGGACCCACGTCAGATCAGTCTTGTCTCCTTCTTCACTCTCAATGCTGCCGTTCTGGAGTTTGCCGTTCTGCTTCTCCTGCTTTTTCTCTTCTTGTAGTAAGTCAGCAATAGTGTTAAGTAGGTAGTTTAGGAATTCGTGTGCATCCTGCTGCATATAATTGTCAAATAATTCTGGAAAGGAAGAGATCAAGGAGAATATAACAATGCAGATACCTCACTGTACGGAGTTACTGTGCTTTCAGCAATCTGTGCGTGCCCTTTCCCCTTCTCTGCCCTCTTGTACAGCTGTGGGTTACGCTGGTAAGAGACTTTGAAGAACTGCACTTTGCTGTTCTCACAACTGATCTTAGGTTACTCTCACCTATTCCTCAGGTCACAAGGAACAGGCGGCTGAAAAATAACATAAAGGGAACTTAAGTTTGGGGATTTCTTGGAGCTGAAGAAAACCCGTGATTGGTTTGGGGGTTTTGTTGGGTTTTAGGTTTGTTTTTGCTTTGTTTTGTTTTGCTTTTCAGTTGGTTTTCTTTTTTTCTTTGGGGAGGGAGAGGAATAAAGAAATTCAGATGTGCTGCCTTGGGCCGTTAGTTCATTAAGTCCACCATCAAGGGGTAAAAATCCCCTACTCTAAGGTTGTTATCTTTTCAAGTTCAAGCAGAGATGATAAATCAACATACAGAACTTTTCCTCACAAAGTAGCCCTGGGAAATAACCGCTAGTTCTCATCACAAGGAATTTATCCTACTACAAATGTAAAGTGGTTTAGTCTCCTTAGAGAGTTCAACTTTGACCAACTCCACGAGGTCTTTTTAGCCCACGACAGTTTCTAGCAGCACCCCGAAGTGTGCTGGCTTGCAGCAGATCCTGATGCCAACGGGGGATAACTGGAGCACCGAGACGTGCACGTGCTCCGTACTTGGTCTAAGCAGGTACGGAAACACAGATACCTAGATAATGCTCTTAGGACACAGCCCAGTTCTGATACAATCTCTATTCCTATGCTACAGAGGTGGTGAAATTCACACCACAAATGGGAGGTTCAAAAAATCTTCCAGAAATCTGTTAAAACTCAACTGTTGAAAAGGAAGCCAAGTTTAAGTTTTACACGCTTAAATCTACATAAACATTTCATTTATTCATTTACCATTTTCTTTCCTCAATCTGGAAATAAATTTCTTGGGTGGGATGACTCCCACCTTCTTCTTTTGCGTAGCAATACTGTTGAAGAGATCAGAGAGGCATGTCAGGAGGCTTTCCTTCTTTCGAGGCTGCACTTTGTATGCCAAAACTTTTTCCCGAAATGGACGACAAAAATAAAGTGCCTGTAAGACTGAGTTGCAGTAGCAGGTATTGCCGAACTGGTTAAAACAGAACAAAAGGAAAACAAACGTTTTCAGATTAGGTCTGTTAAAAAGTAATAACCGAAAGAGGCTGCTCGTTAAGAATGTCACATACTGAAAATGGAAATGCCGTCTGTCAGAGGTCATTTACTGGGGAAATACTGGTAGGCATGGGGTAGAAGACTCATCCTTGTATCACCACAGATGGGAACGGCACGAAAGGGAAGAGAAGACGAGTCACAGGGATAGCGGGCGCAAAAGAAAGCAGGAAGATACTGATAAAAAATTTAAAATAAATCCACCTGAGGGCTCATCGCAAAGATCGCGGCTTCTGGAGACACAGCACACTACTAATCCTGGGGGGGAGATCCTGCTGAGGGTGACGGGGTGGGGGATGTGCCAGTGAAAGAGCAGAAGGGAGGAGCAGGAGAAGGGAAAAAGGCAGAGTATCCAGCTGCATGACTGTCTCTCAACTGATGACAGTAACAAGAGCTCAACGCATGAGCTCGTACGTTCGACTTGCCCGTCTCAGGTACGCAAAGTACTTTGTGGAGATAATTAGCAAGGTACATGTTAAATTATTTCCTGTTTATAATGAAATATTCTGAGAAGTACATGATGCAGGCAAATTCAAAGAGCAGCTGGTTTACATCTGCCATATCTGAAGGCAGTGTCACTTCAGGGAAAGGAGGACAGCGATAACAACTTCCAGAGGCACTGTTCCTCCTTGCTTAACGAGCAGCAACTCTCGGGCCACCGAGGTATTAGAGTATCAGCCACAAGAAATGCACTGTGGCTTTCTGAGTCGTTTCTTTGCAATTGATTAAGCAACTGTATTGTACAATGCTGTTGCTTCAAAAAAACAAACAAATTCTGGCTTTGTCGGTCCCCAGATAGTCTTTAAATGAGGTTCTGTGTCTCAAGAGCCTTGAAAGCAAAATATTTTAAATAAACTAAATGAGCATGCAAATCTGACTACAGAACATGGACTATTTTGTTAAGTGGTACTCAGAGAATACGTCCCTTGCTGGTCACCAAAATTTGGTGTGATTACTGTAGCAGAATGATTTCAAGTTAATAACCAGTTTGCCGACTGAAACAGAAAATGACCAGTTAAATTCATACAGCTAAAGAGGTTACAGCATTATAGTCACATTAACATTAATATCTCCCCCATGTAAACAACATGGAACGACAGTTAAAAACTTGTTGACGTGAGGAAAACAAACATGCAAGCTGAACAAACATGTGGTTTGGGATTAAACTTAATTTGTATGCTTGTTAGTGACCTAGGAAAACAAGTAAGCAGCATGTTAACTAAAGTGGCATACGAGACAAAATGGCAAGAGAACTACCAGAGGTCTGATGAAATACTGTTTTCAGATGAGGTATCTAATTTATTTGTCTAATATTATAGACAATTTATATTATATTGACAATTTACGTTATATCCCAGGAAATTAAGAGATGGACAAGTTATATTATCTCCCAGGATATTAAGAGAGAGAAGAAACTAGAAATTAGCCTTCATTAAAAAACAAAAGGAGGAGGGTCATGGCACAGCTTAAGTCAAAAAGTTTACAAAACAAGTAGTTAATAAGAATCCAGGACTGTGTTAATGAAGAAATGATGTCAAAAAGCATGAAGTTAAGTGGTTATACATGCCCTGCTTTGATCCTACCCACACAGAGAGAAATTATTAGAACCAAACTAAATGGAAGAGTTAAAGAATTAAAATTCCATTCAAATAAGCTTTAAAAATTCCTGACAGTAAGATGCAAGATGGTTTTCAAAGTGAGACAGAGAAAAATGCGCTTGATGGCATGCTTTAGGTTTTAAAAATGCTCTTCTAAATAGTCCTTCAACTCTCTCTGCTGCCAACTTTACATAATGGGGGAGAACTTTCCTTCCTGAAATCAGTATCTCGTTCGTTACTATCAGAGATATTTTACTGCACACCAAGTACTTTACAAAAAGACCACGTGATGCATTTTGTTTCAGCAATTCTAACTCTTTTTTTTCATGTTAGAACAAAAGCCTTCATCTCTGAGCAATTCAGGGCCTTGGGAAACTTCTGGATATCTCAGTTATTCATCTACACTGCTCTGTCTTAGAGTTGCCCACAAATAAGAAGTATTTCATAGTATCAAACTTTTAAACAGCAATCAGTTTGCATTTAGAAGTAGAAAGTAGCCAAATTTTTCCAATTGTGACCTTAACTCTGTGAGAAATTCTGCCTGTAAAAAAAAAAAAGAAGGCTCTAACTAGTTATCTCTGACAGAACCCTAAAAAACAGCTTGGCAAGATAGTTCTCAATGAGCTGATGAGTATTTTCAAACCTGGAGCTACATGCACAGATCAAATACACAAGTAATGTCTAATGTGGCCTAAAACACAAATGAAAACCAGGTACAAAAGCACAGGATTTAAAATCTTTTTTTGTCATGGTTTCTCTGCTATAAATAAAGATTTTTAAATAGATGTCAAAATATAGGGTGGGGGTTTTTTCTTAAAACTGACTGTATTTAGAGTCAACATTATCTGGCTTCTTAAGAACTTGGGAAATTTATACACTTTCAAAGTAAAAATAAAGTTTGAAGGCTTATTTTAAGATAGAAGTTTCTTAAAGTGACATCAGAGATGAAATCCTGGAATGAAAATATTGTTCCATGTCTCTTGCACTTCAGTTCAACGTGGCACATAATCTATTTGAACAGGCTGTCAGAAGGAGCAGTCAGACCCTTCTCCCATACCCTCTGCAGTGGCTTTAGCAACAGTTTGACCACGGGCAAATTGGCTCAGCTCATGGATCCAAAAAGAAAATAACTTAAAACCCCCAAAATCTTAAAGGTTCCACTGTCCCCGGGGTTCAACGCTTGATTCTATTTGGAGCGCAACCAAAAACATTTATTAGAATGGATGTTGATGCCAGGAAAGTGATCCAGTAAACTTCAAATCACGATCAAACTAGAAATCACCCGGGAAAAAGCTGCGCAGGACAACAGCACGGAAACGATCAGCCTACAGAAACTGGTTGCAAGGAATAAAGCACAACAGCATGAAGTCATATTTTGTCCTTTAAAACAAGAGAATGGCTGCAGTTATAATAATTCTGGATATTTTTAGAATGCTGCTGTTCCTCTTCACACTGTTCACCCCTCTGCTATTTATGTTACAACTGGAATGCCTTCCATTTTTCTCATTACGGCGCAAACCTCGGCAGCTTTGGAATGGCCATTAACACCATGCTTGAGGAAGAAAACTCAATGGCTCTGAGAGCACAAACTGCAAGAAACCCGCACAGAAGTCAATTGAAAGAGCTGCCACAAGTAACTCTGACTTTAGGAGCTCTGTTAACCTTTTTTGGTCTAACTTTAGGAGCTCTGTTAACCTTATTTGGGGTGTCAAAAGATAGGTCATCGTTCAGTTTTCAGTGAAATGTACCTAGCAAACAGAAGAATACTTATGTTCCTAGTGAGTTTTGCCAAAATCGTGCTTTCACATCGTAAATATGATGCCACAGAAGCACTGTTCCTATGAACTAACTTCTTATATTCACTGTCAGAGCTGCAACAGCTGCCCTTCTCCTCCGGAAGCACCGGCAAGATCACCATCAATGCTCCATTCTCTCCCTAATTTCAACAGACAAGTCTTACTGCCCAACAGATGCCAGTCATGTCAGACCTATACAAACTGACAAACAACAAAAAAACTTACTCTTTAAGAAGGATTCACTCCTACACAAAGCTGTCAAAAAATTTCAAGGAGTATTTAGTAATTTAAAGGAGTAATTTAGTAATTTAAAGGAAAAAAAAAACTATGTGTAAGCAAATTATCGACCAGGTCAATGTCGGTCATCACCTGGCTGTGTCCTCACACAGAAGAGCTTCCACTAATCCCATGAGTAATATTTTTGCTAAAAAAGTAACATATTTTCATTTCAAAACCATAAGGCTCCCATAAACTGCAGCATCAGTGTAAAATCAAACTGATTCTAGAGAAGAGCATAGGAACAACGTGCGCGCTTTGTTAGTTTGTGATCTCTCCAGCTAAATATTAAAATCCTCTAATTAGAAATGTACCTGAGTAGGAAGGTTTCTCTCAAAGACTTTATAATAAACATACTTCTTGTTCTGTATTTAAGATGAAAAGTCTATCTTGGTTAACAACAAGGCATAGCACCATACTGTAGGATGTGGTGTGTAGCAGAATCCCCGTTCTAGAAGCAGTTACAGATAAAGTTCTAACAGAGAATCCTGATGAATTCAAAATTAGGATAGGAATTTTAAAACCCAGCATTTCAACCAGAGAAAATTCACTTACATTGACCAAGCCAAAATAATGCTCATTCACAGGGAACTGTTCAGGACCAATCTCTTTCTCCAAAGCAGAGGCATTGGCGCCCTATAAAGAAACAGTATCAGCATGTTAGGAAAAAAAAAATCCAACAGAATTCACACTATTCCTGTAAAAACAAAGGAGGTAAGGAAATAAGTGACTTCCATCGAGAATGAGCATCTTGTGTTTCCTACATTCTTCAAAATGAAATCAATATGGTGCTTTATTATTATGAAAGGTCACCGTGGTTTCAGATAAACTCAGTTTCACCAGCTGGCATTTGAGCTCTCTGTTGGAACAGAAGGCTTTGATGCATTTGAATTTATTTGAAAGTTAACTACAAGCAATTTGTTCTAACTTAAGACTTCAGGTTAGTCATCATGACCTAGAAACACCAATTCAAATTTAGCCAAGAACGCATCGTAAAAAGAAACAAACTTAAAACATACAAAGAACTTCTAAACCCAGAGGACAGAAACCATACGAGCCATGAAATTTCTGAATTCCAGAAACCAGAAATCCCAGGAAAGAAAAAAAAAAAAAAAGGTCTTTTTTCTGATGTGGATAGCACAAAAGGTTTGATGCAGTTGTTGATTATTTGCATCTCATCTAAAGAATTCTTGGAAAAGTTTTGCCTTCGCTGACACTTTCCATTAAAAATACTCTCATTTTCTAACTTTATTTCTGGAAAATACTATGGACAAGTGAAATATGATTATTAAAAAAAAAAAGAAAGAAAGGACAGAAGAATTTTAGCATCTCAAACTCAACTAAGAGTGCTTTGGTTTTGCTACTTTTAATTTAAGGACAATGTTATGAAGGCTACCGTGCATTTTGATACCTCCTCGAGTCTCCAGCAAGCAAAAATTACACTCCAGCAAAGCTCATCCTTTTCCTGAAGTTAATAATGTTTTTAATTGCTGAGCAAGTATTTAAATAATTTCCCTTAGCTTTCTGCTATTGATATAAACCACAGAGAAGCAGGGACTGTATAGGCAGTTCCTTCTAGACTATCTTTAACAAAGAATTAACTAGAAACAGGAAAGAAACCAAGAAATAATTCCATTTAACAGGAGGAATGGACACTCTGTAGCTCCATCTCCCACATCAGATTTACAGTGAATTACATATATCAAAAAAGACAGGAAACCAAGAGGGCTTAAAATTGAGTACTATAAAAAAACCACAGAAACTTTCACTAGATGACGACAGATTTACAAGTACAACTCCTTGCAAGCAGCAATTACAGCAAAATTTTGTGAGGCATCAACGTGAGTTCAAGCAGCTCCCCTCTCACTTGTTGCCCTACATCCATTCCCTGCTTCCAGGTATCTTAGGAAATGAAAAATTTTCAGGCTTGAAATCAGAACTGACTGCTAAATGAGCTTCCTTCACTCTTAGATTCTGTGTGTTTCAAGATTAAGGAAAGGATATGTGTAAAATCCATAGCTGAACAAAGAAATAAAAGCCTAAGAATTGAAATTTTTAATAAAACTATGCTATAAAGAATTTAGAAACCTACCATAAACCAGTGCTGCAGTTCAATTCAACCACCAACCTGTATTCCACGTGCATCTATTTCATCTAACACTTTTTTCCAAGTGCTTCCTTGTATCTACTGCCCAAATTTTGGAAATTTGGTTAAATTAAATGTAGGGGCAGATTAAAAAACAAAAAAAAAACCCCAAAAACCAAACCAAAAAAACCCCAAAACCAAACCAAAAACAAAACAAACAAACAAAAAAACCAAAACCAAAACTATAAGGTTTCCTGAATAAATTAAATGCTGAAATCAATCAGCCCCAGAAGCTAAATTAACCTAACATTTAGTCGCAAGTTTCTTGTCAGAAAACGTTTGAAATTAGCATACCAAAATTACAGAACCCAAATCAGGACTCAGAAGTGACTGTGGGAGGAATGAAAATCACAAAGCACTCATAAATAGCTCCGAAGACGCAAACTTGCTAATTAAATAATACACTGGAGCAGCTCTAGAAGACACGCGTGCCGAGCGTACCGCGATAGAATAACTACACTGCAAGCAGTACAGGGTGATTTATCACTGGAGTCAATGTCCAGGAGAACTACACTGCACAGGGTAACTGGCAGGTAGGAAAATAAAATAAAATAAAATAAAATAAGCACTTTATGATGCCAGCACAAATTGGCCTTGGTCATGCTTCAGGCTGGAGATACGCGACAGGTCCGCGAGCGAGGCTGCACGACGCGAGGCAAAGGTCAGCTACTCACCATGATCTTTGCAGATAGCAAATTAATCAGCTGGAGATCAAATCTAGCGTGGGACAAAGGGTGTTTTGCTGTAATGAAGCCTAAGAAGCAGCTTTGTTTTCAGACTGCTAGGGTGTTCTACAGAGTTTTCCATCTGGAGAAATAATTCTGCCTAAGATCATGTAAATATTTGCTCAAAAGAAACAATACACACTTCACAATTTTGGAAACATAAAACTCAAGATTTCTCATCTAGAAATAAAACTTAACCAAAGGGGCAAGTGTCTAAAGGATAAAAATTTATTCTTGTTTCTTTGGGGAATCAAGAGAAATTCATCTCTTCTGGGGTGCCCCAGACAAGTATTCTGCATCTTACAGTATGTTACGCATCTAAAACCATCAGAAAGTCTTTGCTAAACTCTCAGACACGTTGTGGGAGCAATAAAAATGACAAGGAAAAAAAAAATGACTAATAGTTTGCTTGGCATATAAACCCCAAGCAAATAATGTACACTGAAATACAGCTAAATATAAAGCTCGAGATTAGATTTGACTTCTCATTGCTAGCATAAACCAAATAAACACATCTAATAAAAACCCCACAAGTACATCCTTGAGACTTCTAGGAGGTCCAAGAAAACACTCTCAAGGAACTGCTCTGCTACTCCAGTTCAGGAAGAGGTGATAAAACTTTCTGTGAGCAGGAACAAAGCACAAATGTAGACAGTCAACACATAATTACCCAGCGAGGAAAACATCCCCCTGAAGTGGCAATACTGGTTTGCTTATATAATTAGAGATGCAAATTTAACACTTCCATATTGCTGGGGGAGGTGACAACTCAAATTTCAGTGACTTGTAATCAGGAGTTGGAATTTTCTAGAAATTACTGTGATTTAAAATGTCATCTCAGAGGTTGATTGTACTCTTCAAGAGCTCTCCTTTTCTGTTCACACCTCCGCTACCAGAACAGACTTTAGATGAATCTAGAGAGTGAGAGAGCTCAGCCCAGTGGGTTTCTGCTGTTCCAGCAAAGAGAAAACTGGGAAGTTGCCTGGGCCAGGTGAGCTATCACCATTTTAGCAGTTCAAATAGAGACAATTTCCAAGAGGACCCCAACAGACCATCAATACACTATTTTCTGTCATAGCTGCAATAATTGTACTTCAGCTAATTAAAAAAGGACCTATCCAGGAATGTTTGTGGTCCCTGATTTCCATCGGGGAAAAAAACAAAACAAACCAAAACCCACTTAAAAAAACAGGTGTATTTTATATATATAGTGTATTTTAAAGTATCAAAAGCACAGGGAATTATTAATATTCAGGTTTTTCTCCATTTTTTTTCCATCAACGCAGTGAGGGGACGTCACACCAGCAAAGACATGGATGAGATCTGGGGAATACTGGATTAATTGGGTAAAGCTAATATTTACCCAAAGAACACTAAGATGTCTCTAAGGTGGGTTTTGGCAAGTTTGGTAAAGCAAATGGGATGATAAAAGTAAAAAAATAAACCCAACTCCTACCTGAGACAGCTGCCTAATGAAGTCATCTACAGATGAAACGATCCCACAGCTGAAATTTTAAGTGAGTAACAAGAAGCCTTACAACTTGTAAGCTGTGTGTCCTTTTTGCTCAGTAGAGAAGTCTTACGGCTGTATTTCCAGTTCAATACACCATGCAAGTGGAAAAAAATAGTAGTAAATCTGTGTATCTTTGCCAGATTACCCAGCTAACTCATTGCGTCCCCAAAACGAGATGCAAAAGAAGTGGGTTTGGGCATTACGGTCTCTTAGAAGCTTTACAAACAGTTTGAGACTGTTCCTGCAAAGAAAATGAGTATTTTGCCTGGTCTAGATTTAATTGATTTCAGAAACTAGAAATGTGTCAGCAGTTTCCAGGGGCTTAAATACTTTGATGCCCTTAAATTTGTCTGAATTTGTAATTACTCTTACAGACAAATGGCTTTTAGAATGCATTCACTTATCTGACAAGAATCATAAGAAGAAATTCTTGTTGGAAGATGAAAGGAAGTGATCACTTTGCTATTCTACATAAGTAGCTTTATGGTAGAAATGATAAGAAGGCCCGGAGCTGAAGAGTTCTTTGGCTATCAATGAGCAGAAGAATGGCTGGGAGGGATTAACAACCACCACGCAGCTCGGAATATGAACTACACCCAGCAGATGAGGGAGATCCACATGTCCAGCTCTTTCTTCAAGTTATAACTTCTTCCCTTTTTAATACTCTGAATTTTACTAAATGTCAGTGCAATCCTGATCCTCTGCACGACTTGGCTGAGAATAAGGGGATTATTATTACAGACTAACCAGCGTTACCAGTCACATTTTTTATCCTCAACTAACACCTTCACTCTTTGAAGGAATTCACGCTTTATCGGTATCTATTTTTTGCCACGTGGTACTATCTGGCTAAGCATGAGAGCAGACCTGCTGAGCATGAAGCAGCTGCTGCTCTAGCTACAGTAAGGATCAAAATTAGCACAGCATTGGGTCAGTATCCTCACTGTCTCCTGGCAAAAAGAATCAGGTCAGTGCTGTACTGCTGCTTGAGCAAACCGAGCAGAGGCACTGAAGCTATAAAATGAGGAGTGGGGGGGCAAATCCACAAAGCAGATGATGGGGAAGGGTTAGGAGTGGGAAGATCCCGCTGTCCTCTCTGCAACAACCTTGAGATTTAGTGAGGGGAAGCAGAGTCGTTTATGGCATCGGACGTTGCTAAACTGCAAATCTCTCAAGGATTAAGACAGCCCACAAGGAGAGCTCGCTCGGGCAGCTGTCCCACATGCTTTGGAGGGTGCTGGCTTCACATCTGCTTCGACTGAATGGTGGAGTGTCTCATATTAGCACAATCCACTGGCTATTAGCAGCTGGGTGTACTTTCTAAACTGTAGAGGTGGATGAGTGATGCATTGGAGGGATAGGCTGGAAGAGAGAAAGAAGTACAGGCAGAAAACCCCTAACTACAGTGAAAGAAGAGGGACAGTAAAGGAAGATATAAAAAAATTACGACCATTAAAATAATCCTTAAAGGTGGCTACAGTGCAAGCAGCATTTCTGATCTGCTCTAATTATACAGTGCTTTTGAAGTTACACAGGAAAATCCATGCACCAGCAGATTCCCAGTGGATTTGGGAATCTATAACCATTCATTCCTAGCTCAACATAACAAGCTGAAATACTAAAGATTTGTTCAGTTTCTTAGGAGGACATGGAAATGCAGAGACACCTGAATGGACAGGACACTTGTCAGACCAATGCTATTAGGGTTTTTTAAATGCTAACAAGGATGAAGCAGTTGCTTAAAATGCAAGAAAAAGTCACTAGAACCATGAAGGCTTCCTTATCTTTCCAGAAAATACAATCCCAAACTTGCAGTTTGTTTCTTTTTTTAATACTAATAATCCTGACAAAATCTACAGGAAGTCTGAGTAAGTCACTGCTGTGGTTATTTTGGGGGGCTCCACATTTCGAATGCACCATTTACAGCTCATTTATAGACAGCAGGAGATTTTCAGAGGAGGACTATTAAAATCTGGATGTGTATGTATTACTGCTCCTGAAATTGCAGAAAAAAAATCCTATCTGTACATTGGAAAATGTTTAAGCTGTAATTTTTTATGTTTGCCCATTTACTTCAGCTGCTTTAGACTTACCTAAAACATACACAAGACTAATCTCATCACTACATTACTTTTAACAAGCTAGAGGGAAACAGTTAATTTAAAACTCTCCATATCACAGTGGAAATTGGAAGATACAGCCTTTCCTCAAGGATAAACTACTAGTTTTTTAGCTTAGTGCAAAACATTAACTTCCACATCGTACGCTTTCTACTCGAGTCTTTTATCCTTCTCCCTTTGCAATTAATACCATTCAGTTCCAATGAAGTAATTAAAGCATTGCAACTTAAGCTATCTCTAAACTTTTATTACAGCTGCACATGCACTCAGAAGCCACGGCTGGTGTAACAGCACGCTGAAATAAAAACCCCTCATGATCTGCTCCTTTGGGCTCAGCACCGTATTAACTCAGCGTCTGGACTGGAACCAGCTCGTTCCCACTGAGAGCACAGCACACACCTGCCTGCAAAAGGCACTGCCACTTGAAGACAAGCAAAAAAACAAAAAAAAGGAAGGCTGTCTAGGAGATATTTCAGTGTCTAGGAGATATTTCAGTGTCCAGGAGATATCTGGTACAAAAGTCTTGTTGAAGTGTCTTAATTATTGATCTGACTCTTTAACAATGAGAGTAGGATGAGCTTTAGTGTTTGAAAAAAGCTGGGAAGCAGCTTTTGAGTTGTGGAAAGGCTCCAAGGGGCATCATCGCATGGTTCTCAAGAGTGAGAAAGCTGGTTAAATACACAGCATGAGCGAAGGCTAAAAAGTGAGCAAATAAACCAAAACAAAGGAAAGAAAAGTAGGCCAAGCCAGAGCTACTTAAAACCTTTCAGGAAAGAAATCTGAAGATGATCTATTTTGTAAAGTTTGCCTGCACTTACTTTGCTGTCTTAGCTGGGATAACAGTTCCAGCTTCAGGACTATTAAAATTAGCACGTGGGGGAGTGCAGGAAGGAGTAGAACAGGGATCCTGAAAGGCTACAAAGCATACTGTCATCATTTTCTAAACACAGCAGGAGATGTTGCTTTCCCATCTTTGAAATAATGTATTTTGGTTAGTTACAGGAGTAAGGGGCTACAGGTGAGTGTAGCAGGCTTATCCTGCTATGGATGCTGTCTAAGGACATAATAATGGATATTATAGCATATTTTAACATTAAAATAAAAAGAAATTTCATCAAGCAACCAAAGAGGATAACCAAGAAAGTGTTTGCCTACTGGTATCTCCTGTTGCTTGGATCTTATTGCATGCTTTATTCTTTTACCCCTTTCCTATCATCATCTCTCCTTTCACAGGGAGAAACTTTTTCATGGTGAGGGTGACAGAGCCTGGCCCAGGCTGCCCAGGAAGGTTCTGGAGTCTCCTTCTCTAGAGAGATTCAAAAGCCATCTGGACACATTCCCGTGTGACCTAATCTAGGTGGTCCTGCTCTGGCAGGGGGGTTGGACTCGATCTTTTGAGGTCCTTTCCAACCCCTGACATTCTGTGTGACTGTGTGTGTGTGAAAACTCCATGGCTGTGCAGCACCGAAGTCAGATAAAATGAGCTGTCAGCTCAGCTATCACCCAGTAGGGGTTAGGGTTTGAAACCATCCCTCTCCACACATGCAGGAAGGCTGCCATTCTAGGCATGGCAAATGATGGTAATTTGAACTTTAGGGTTTGAAACCATCCCTCTCCACACATGCAGGAAGGCTGCCATTCTAGGCATGGCAAATGATGGTAATTTGAACTTTGGATCCCAGCACTTAAGGTGCTTATGCAGGCGAAACAAGCTGATAATCTCAAAAGGAGCAGGTATAACAGTGTCACGGACTTTCCAAGACTCCACCTTCCCAAATACTGCAGAAATCATCTTAACCCGCGGCACCGTTCAGCGCACGCAGGACAGGCTGGCTTTGCCCACTCTTCAGCTGGGAGCACAGCTTACAGAGCACTCTGGCTACTGCCAGTATTGCAGAGACCACAGTGGAATTAGAAAATGCTGTCTTTCAAAGGAAGTTTACTACTATGAAGTGTTGGAAACCTGGTCTTAATTACAGCATCTTGAAATAAATTAATACCGAATGCTCTGTAAACTTGTTCCACCTAAATGTTTATTCAATTAGGAGCTGGTTTTGCAAGGTCCACAGGATCTACGGCTCACAAAGGCAAAGCAAGTCACAGACACTGGTGAAATTCTGTCATTTTCTGCTCTTTTAATAGGTGATAAAGCAGGGCTCCAGTAAAGAGAATGTATGGAAAGGATGTTGGGTTAAGAGTAGGAAGTACAGAAACTGCTGCTTAGAGTCTCGACCTTTGTAACGTGGTACCTCTTACAAAAAGTATCAACTGATGTCCCCCCTCTTTAGCCACCATCCCCAGGATTACCAAAGCACTCAGCAGTTTAGCCACCTGAGAAAAGCTCCACGAGATTTGTATTGTTCTTTTGAGATTTTTATCACGACCTTTGCACATCACTCTGGGGAGGAACGATACTGTAAAAAGTGAGAGAGCAGATGCTGATGGAAAGCAAAAGGTAACACTACAGAGTTAGGAATGGGTTGTAAGTTCAGACATCACACGTGTACAGGTGAAAGAGGCACAGAGGTGTGGCAGTAAAATCCAGACACAGGGCCCATCAGTGGATTTGGACATGTACAGAGTTACAACTCAGCACACGAGAGGTTAAGTAGATAAATCTTAGACTGGTTTGGGTGGGAAGGGACTTTGAAAGGTCATCTGGTCCAACCTCCCCTGCAGGGAGCAGGGCCATCTGCAGCCAGAGCAGGGTGCTCAGAGCCCTGGCCAACCTCACCTGCAATGGTGCCAGGGCTGGGGCAGCCACCACCTCTCTGGGCAGCCTGGGCCAGGCTCTCCCCACCCTCAGCACCAACAATTTCTCCTCCTCTCTGCTCTGAATCTCCCTCTTTTATTTCAACCCATCCCCCCTTGTCCTGTCCCAACAGGCCCTGCTCAACAGCCTGTCCCCATCTTTCTGACAGGCCCCTTTAAGCATTCATCAGGAAAAGAGATGAAAATACAAAATATGACATAAAAACCAAAACTAATGATCTACAGTGCAGCTCTTTCTTTTGGCAACAAGTCCAAGAATCTCTGCAAGTAACATCTGTGGGAGCAAGTACTGAAAGCCATTTATTTTTAATAGGAACAAGATACTAAGCAATGTGCATACAAACACAGCAGAATTCAATGTATCAAAAACATCTGCTCTAAATCCTGATTAAAGAAGAAACCAAGAAAGATTCAAGAATATAGAGGCACCTCTCTGTTATTTTAACAACTTTTCCCAGGTATTCATTCTTCACTTTTAAATTAACAGCTCTGTAGTAGAGGTTCTCTAGCATAATTAAGATCTCGTTTCAACTAATGAACAACACACTGCCCATAGTTTCCTCAGTGCTCCATGGAGCGACACGGTGAGGCTCCCTCATTTTCCCAGGGATAGCGAAGTTAATGAAATCTTACAACTTATAAATAATCTGGGATTAAAACAGACATCAGAACAGCAGAAAAACTCATCCTTGTGATAGTTCAGGACTCTCATTCCAAGAAAATCCACATCCTATCCACCTGAGCTGGTTGTTAACTGTGGGTTTTGCAGGGAATTACATCTCCAAGCCGCTAAAAGCCCCAAATCTGGGGGATGCATCAATAACTACCCATCCCACACGTGGTATCTGAACTAGAGCACAAACGGCACGCGGAAAAACCGCGCACGAAGTGACGAGGCAAACTTCAGACAGCGGTGACACGAAAGCCCAAGGAGTGTAAATTATTCAGGTGGCAAATGGAAATGTATTACTTACAAATGATGCCATCATCTCTTCTCTAGCACTGCAGTTAATAATTATACCCACACCGTGCTGATTCAGAGGAGTAGAACAGGGCTAGCACCAGTTTGGATACCGGACTGGAGTTCTTCAGGCATGTCTTACTGGTTTAGCAAACACTTAGATGTGAATCTAGGGGAAGTGGCCCTAATAAGCCTACCAAGAAATGCCAATATTTCTGCTAACAGGCTTTGCACAAAATGAGCTGTGAAGAGAGGAAAAGATCAGATCTATGCTCCACACCTTCCTCTGTTCTAGTGTACTGGTTTGCTTCTCCAACAGAAACAACAAAAAAAGAGTTACTGTCAATGCAACAACCCCCCCACACACTCCTAAATCAAACACTGTTCTGCAACTGACTGTCCCAGCCCTAGAGAGCACAGCAGGAATAGTCTGGATTCGATGATGCAGTCAGATTCACGGAAATTCAGCTCTCCTTGCTCTCTCTCCTCAGTCGGGAGGGGATTCGCATCTGTCCCTGACCACAGAACTGCAAAGATAGCACTTGTAAATATTTCTGAAAGGGGAGCTATGCATTTTTTGTGAAGAGTAACAAAATGCCTCAAGAGTGCTTTTTCTGTTTCGCTCTCCCAGTTAATTTTGCAGTTGCTTGCAAAAAGAAAACAAAATCTCCCACAGTCCATGCTGAAGGTAAGGGCTGGGAAACAAAAATGAAGTCAAAAGGCCAGAGCAGAGAACCAGAGCTCTGGTTGGCAGCTCTTGGCTGTGGCTGTGTCTTGCCATACAGAGCCTTACCAAGCACTGAATTGTGTCCAAACGCAGAAGTATTTTCCTCAGACTTTCTAAGCCTCACGGTGCCACGTGAATGTTACGCAATGGCTGAAAAAGGGATGGTGACAGAAAGGAAATGTAATGATCATGAGGCACAGGAGAGATGATCCACAGTACAATACCCTGGAAGTTATTTGAGGGGAGGGTAAGGATTAAATATCTAACTACATCACTGTTTGCTAATGAGATTAGGCACTGGATTTAATTTTTCAAGAGCTACTGCAGAAGAGTGGAGTGTCTGAGATGGAAAGGCAGGAACACCAGGCCCTCTGACACTGGTTGACTGAGTGGTCTGAGAATGTTATAAACCTGTGTTTCAACTTAGAATCATTGAATGGTGGGGGTTGGAAGGGACCTCAGAAGATCATGGAGTCCAATCCCCCTGCCAGAGCAGGATCACCTAGAGCAGGTCACACAGGAACGTGTCCAGGCAGGTTTTGAACATCTCCAGAGAAGCAGACTCCACAACTTTCCAGCCTGAAGCCCAGAAGTGCTGCTAAAAACCTATATATTTTACTGAAAAGATGTAAAGTACTGAACAATCACTACATAGTAGCATAAGCTTGAAGAAAGTAGTTTCCCAAAGGGATGTTGGTACTGTAATTTAATGTTTTTGTACAGAAGGCTTAGGCTTTTTATCTCCTGTTATGACAAAGCAAGGAGTATTTTTCTTTGCTGGATATTATTTGAAGTAGATGCAAATAGATTTGGTTTTAATATACAGCACCCAGCCCTTCCTTCTTCTAGGCTAGCTGAAGAAAAAAGACAAATGAGACTGACAGGAAGTTTAGCTGAGCTACAGATGCACCTAAAACACCGATGCTGAAAAATTCCACAGCACTAAACAGCAATATGAGAAATTTGGAGCAAGTTTCACATCACTGTTGAGCGGTAGCAGCACTGCTCAGTATTTCCTGCGGAGGAATGAAGCAGTACGTTGTCCACTTGAAAGAAACAGTCTGTGGCTGTGTACTCCAAGGAAAATACACTGCTTTACATTTGCCCTCTTGATCTGAGGCTCAGTCAGCTGATTTCCAGAATGCATTCAAGGTATTGTATGGGACTGGGTCAATCCCTCGCCTCTGGGGTGCAGAGCTCCACAGTAAAGTCGCGATTCAGCCACTTCTCCTGAGCTTAATTTCACCTGTGTTTGCGATGGGCAATTAAAAATACAAATGATGTGGGGATTAGGGAAATATGAAGTTCTGAGAAGTGCTCTGCAATATTTACAAGTTTAAGGTCAAGGAGCTACTGTCATAAATTTTAAAAGAAAGTAAAAAAATTCACCTCTTTTGTTAAGAGTATCACCGTGAAACTCCCAACACCCAGCTTTGTGCTGCAGCACTGTGGTTCAGTTCGGCTGGATCTGAAGTTAATCAAAACCAGCAGTGCTCACACAGATAAGAAACAAACAAACAAAAAACCTGCACCCTTCACACGCACGGGAAATCAGCGACAGCAAGTTGACATGGAAAAGCCCCTTCCGACACCGCAGCCTACGCTCTGGTTTGCTGCAGTTTCAAATGAAACCTACAGCTGAAGTTTGAGCACTTGGAGCAATTACGATGCGGGACTATGGGCAAGAAAATGCTAACATTGAATCACCTCCTCCTGATTCTAAATTGGATTTTGGCAATTCAGACCCCCACTGGAGTTTATACTGATTACACCCCTTACAGTAAGAATCTCTGCCGAGTGTTTAGGTGGCGTTATCATTAAGAAGATGGGATATTTTATTATGAGTCAGCTGCTTTTCAGGGCCAGACAAACCACTCGCTGGCCTCTATTTACACAGGAATGTAACTTCATTAAAAATTCTGCAAAATCATGCAATTATCAGTCTCCCTCTTGCTAGGCTTTCCCCAGCAATACGGATGATACCCTGTTAGATGCATTCACGTCAAATGATTGCAGAGCTTTTATAAACTAGTAAAACGACCTTTAAAATGAGCTTAGTTATCACAACAAATGAGCCGAGCCAGGAAAAGAATTAATGGTGAGTAATTCCCTTAGTTCCTCCCTCGCCGAAAAGCATCCACCTGCCCCCGGTCGGCGGCAGCCCACACACCCCCAGAGCGAGCGAGCGAGCTCCCAGCTCTGCAGAGGGCTCTCTGCTCCCCCCGCCACATTCCCCCACCCGGGATTTCGGGCCGAATCACCGCAGACCCCCCCAAACCCGCAGCGCTGAGCCCCCAGACTGGCACTCCCCGCTCAGCCCGGCTCCGGCTACAGCCGCTTCTGCTGCCCCTTCGCTGGCACAGCCCCTCCGGCCGCGGCCCACCCGCCACCCCCAAACTCCCCGCCGCCCGTTCCCAACGGGGCCGCCCCGCTCCTGGCTGCGGCCCGGCCGTGCCTTTCCGGGAGGGGGTGCGGGCTGTGGGGCACCCCGCCGCCTGCCACAGACACCCTTCTACCTGGACAGGCGGTGGGGCCTCCCATAAACCTTGGGGTTTAATTACTTTGACCAATCGTCCCTGCGCCCGGCCGCGGCGGGGCCCTCCTCACCCCTCAGCGCGGGGCTGGGGCCGCTCCCGCCGCCGGGGCCGGCAGCGGGGCCCCTTCACCGGCCTCTCCCCGGGCCCCGGAGCATCGGCGTCCGGCCGGCGGCGGCTCTCACCATGGTACAGATGGAGGCGAGTCTCCGGACCGTCATCAGTATTTCCATCCGCCCGACGCGGCCCCGCGCCCCGCGGCCGCCCCCGCTGCCGCCGGCGCCATGTTGGGACGCAGCCGCCCAACTGACAGCGGCAGCCGGAGCCGCAGGTGGCGCAACCGCCAAACGGGGCCGGGCGCTGGCGGTGCGGCGATCAAAAGGCGCCGGCTGCGCGCAGCGCCGCGCCCGAGGGGTTCCCCCGCTTTTCCGCCCCCCCGCCCCACACAGCCCTGCTCCTTCCCCGCTCATCTCTCCTCCTTCCCCGCTCATCTCTCCTCCTCCACCCCGGAGAGTCGGACCCTGCGGGCCTCCCTCAGGGTCCCTTTCTGCTGAAATGGGCTGGGGATGCCCCGGTCTGTGCAGCTGTGGGGATGGTGGGGGGCAAGAGGTGTTTCAATCATGGAATCTCAGAATCGTTTTGGTTGGAAAAGACCTTTAAGATCATCGAGTCCAACAGTTAACCCAGCACTGCCAGGGCACCACTGACCCAGGCCCCTCAGCACCACAGCTCCACGGGGGGAGCTTGGAAACCCCTCCAGGGATCACGGGGACTCCACCCCTGCCCTGGGCAGCCTGGGACAGCCCTGGAGGGGAAGAAATTGTTCCTCAGCTCCAACCTGAACCTCTCCTGGGGCAACTTGAGGCCAATTCTTCTTGTTCTGTTGCTTGTTCACCTCAGAGGTGCAATGTCTGGAACACTGTGTTTCCTAAGAGTCTTATCAGTGGTTGCAAGGGGTTTTGACGGCGATGCCCAGGGCAATGATGGAGTTGGACAGTGGTTCTGCACCCCGTAATCCTTTGCTGTTCTGCACCAGCTGTCCCAGTTTCAGCAAAAGCACAGAAAAGGCTCTTTCAGAACTCAGCCTTACGAATAACAACAGCATTTATTGTAAACCCAGGAGGAAAAGGAGTGAAAAATCCTGCTGAGGTCACCATCTAGCACTCCACGCAGCGCTGTACCAAAAGCAAACAGACAGCAGAGGGAAACATCCCTCGTTTGTCATCTGGCTGATTAAGATCTACAGAACCGTGTCAAAACCGGCTCGTATCTCGTATTCTCTATAAACTGAGCACTGTGGAGAAGGGCTGAAGGTGGCTGGAAGGTCTCTGGTGGTGTTGTGGGTGAAGCACAAGGTCGGCGGCGAGGGGATGGTTTCCACTCCAGCCCTGACCTTGTGGGAATATCTGTGGGGAAGGGAGGATGCTTCAAGTTTCCAAAGCACAAACTTTTTTTTTCTTTTTTATGAGGCCAAGATGTTTCCATTCTATCTGAGCTGCTCGCCCGCAGCGATGTTCTCTTATACACATTGTACTTTCCACATCGTCTACTACGGGCTCCCGAGGGAGAGTGATGGGCAACCTAAAAAAGAAAGAGAAAGAAAATCCTTACAAAGTATGCTAAAAATGGCACGTGCTGCTTACAGGGCTGCTGTGAATGGCAGTGCAATAAAATTAGGGGCAGGAAATGCAGAAAGAGTGGAATCTGCCCAGTGTTTGACCAAATGGAACAATATATTTACATGATCACCTCCCCTGCGTCCCAAAATGACTCAAATGGGATTTATCACGGTTATTGCAACAGCATCTGAGGCTATTTCCTTCCCCTTTGGCCTCAGGATGAGAACAGCTTTGCTCTGAGTACAATTATGGTGCTAAACCAGCAGTTTTGTCCCCAGACAACATCTTCTGAGGTTACTGCTGGAGCGCACGGCCGAGACTTCAACACCTTTTACCCAGGATCCGGTGAAACCCTGAGCACACAGACTGAGGCTGGTTCCTCCTGCCCATCACATTCCGTTCTATTCTTTCCTTATCTCCTGCAAAGATGCTTTTTATTTGCCTTTGCCAGCTCTGAGGGTATTTTATTTACCGTGAGCAAAAAGAGTGGTTAAAGCTCTACTTTTGTTTAGCATCAGTGTGAGAACCGGCCTCTGGGCCCCGAGTTTGCAACCAAGAACCAAGGCGGTCGGACAAAGCCGCGGAGATTGATCTGAGGTTGTTTGGAACGCATTCAGGAGCGGGGGACGCGCACACGAGTTTCATCACGACATCTGTCGAAGCCACCGGCATCTCCCCAGCACCGTGGTTAGGATTTCTGCTCAGAAATGAGCCAAACATCTCCAGCTGAGTCACCATAACTTCCATATACTGCCCAGAAAAAGCCCATCTGAGGTGTACTGGAGGGAAATGGAACGGTTGCAAAGAGAGTTTTAGATCCTTTTCACTGGTGTCAGGCAGAAGGGGAAAGAGTAACAACGATGCCCCACTGTGCTGGGGTCTCAGCCAGATCACCCGGCCTCTGCTCGTCCGTAACTCCTTCTGTGGAATGCATGAGGACTAATTCTATCCCGTTTTAAAAGCAGTTTCACAGGCTGCCCAGAGAGGTTGTGGAGTCTCCTTCTCTGGAGACTTTCAAGACCTTCCTGGATCTGTTCTGGCGTGGCCTGCCCTGGGTGACCCTGCTCTGGCAGGGGGTTTGGACTCGATGATCTCCAGAGGTCCCTTCCAACCCCATCCATTTGATGATTCCATGATACAATGACATCCTCATGCAACAAGCACTATGGTGATGGCAAATATTTTTATTTTTAGAACATTTCATCTCTGAAGATGGGCCGGAGTGCCAACAACAATAAAACCAGAAAATCTTACAAAAACCGTGGCCAAAAGCAATAGAGACTGATAAATAAATCCATAAAAACAGTATCTACTTGGTGTGGAAATAACACAATTGCTGTGTGACAGGCAAAGGCACGTATCTTTGCGTGGAGCAACCCAAGGAGAGCCGAGTCAAATCTCCAGAATCAGCCCAATGTTTTCAAAGTTGCTCTGAGTTTTGCAAACATTCTCCTTCTCATTGAAGCTATTGTTTTTCCAAGAGAATCTGAATTTACAACATGGCTTTCTTAGCTAAATATAAGTCCATTGTGCACAAACAATGAAAATCTCTTTTCAAAACAATTCTTATTCTACATGCCAAGGGTCATACGAGCACAAATAGCGTGGTTTTGCTCGGTGGAAAGACTGTTCTGACAAGGATTGGCTTTGAAAACCTCTGGCTTTGATTCTAGATCTTAGTCCAGTTCTTGCAGTATTAGAACCTAGAAGTTATGAGTCTGGGGTGGGGGGGGAGCTTGAGAACAGATGGAAAACTTGTGGAGAATATGCTGCTTTTTTAATTCTTACCATGAACCATCCTCTCTGGACAGAGATTTCCAGACACAGTGGAACCCAAGCTTTGGTTAGAAGCACAAGAAGCCTCGTGAGATATTGAGATTGAACCATATTAGCAAAGGAACTAGCAATCGATTGGTCTGCTTCCAAGACGCAGCCTGAAAACTGCTTTCACAGTTGTTTGAAGCAACCAGAAGCCATCACGGCTGCCAAAAGAAGCAGTTGAACATTTCCTCCACCGCTGGTCTTTCATTCCTGCCCCCACGCAGCTCCTCTCTCGTGTCAGCACCAGCCTCTGTACAAGCAGATGGAAAACAGCTTCTCCAGTCTCTCCTCTTAGAGCAGCTGCTCCACACCCCTGATCGGGTTTGGTGCCCTGCTCTGGGCCTTTGCAGCCCTCGCTACATCTTTGAGGTGCAGAGAACCACATCCCTGGTGTCCTGGCGATGGGGATGCTCCGAGGGTTGATGTAAGCAGTGAAATGCTGCCCTGGGTCTCCTTCTCCGTTCCCCTCCTGAGGACACCCAACATTCCGTTGAGGTTTTTTGTCACTGTCGCACACAGAGCTGATGGGTGTGAACTGCCAGGGAGGTCTCTACGGTCTCTTCCCTAGTTTCTGAGTGCCCACGTCCACGTGCAGCAGCCAAGGCCAGTTTATACCTTTTTCTCTAGCTGCATTCCCTTACATCCATCTAGACTAAAGCTCACCCCTGCTGCACTCGCTCGGTCTTGTGAGATCCTTTGGAACCCCTCAGCACTGGCACAACGTTTGGTGACCCAAAAGGACTTTAACTTTTGTTTCTGTTGTTTTGGAGCAAGTCAGCAGAGCTGTATCCTTCTAGGAATGTCTTTACTCGTGGAGAATATTCTTCATCCTCTTGCTTAACTTCTCTGGCTTTTTTTCCTGGGCTGAAACTCATCTAGAAGCTGATGGATATGTTACTGTTTGCTGCTATAGGAGGAGGATTGAGATGAATACTTTTATATTACTCACTAACATATGCTTTTAATAGCAAGTGGTAACAAAGGTTCCAACATCCTACGCTTGGAGTGGCTGACAGATACATACTGCTGCTAGCTAATCCCCAAATTTATCATGTGTCCTGCTCAATAACACACTTCAAAGTCCCCTGTTAACTGACCACAAGATTTGGAGCATTTTCCTATTCCTTCTCTCCTTTTGCCCGTCCTTACAAAATTTGTGTGAGATTAAAGCACCCTGGTAATGCAATTTCCTAGAAAAGATTTTTTCAGTGTTCGGGTGTTTGCAAAAATCTGGAAGCAAATTTACACTGGAAGATTGGAAAAGCATTCACATAGGAGCTGTGTCCCAAAAGACACATGATCTGGTGGCTCCTTCCCAGTACCATGAGCTCCAGACATTTTGTTCCACCTCTTCATCAGCTGATGGTCAAAGTAATAACACTTGGTGCTTACGCAGCAACTCCTCACAAATACTCCTTCAGAATGTGTTTTTAGAAGGGAAATGGGGCTTTAGAAAAGGGACACAGCCATAAATCTTCTGACTCTTGTGCTTATTTCCCTGGCCTGCTGTGCACCATGGCTGGATGTTTCTGAAGCCGGTTCACACTCAGCACATCCTCTGTGACTCTGGAGTGGAAATGGAGATCAATGTGACAACCCGGTCCCCAATGTTTTGGGAAGGGGTAGTCATCTAGAGAGCTGAGCTGACCTGGTTTCCTCTCTGCTAGCTCCCGACCTGGCCCCTGAAACCTGCTGGGGAGAACTCGATGTGTACGGTCCTGCTCTGGACTCGATGAACTTCAGAGGTCCCTTCCAACCCGTAACGTGCTGGGATTCTGCGACGGTGTGATTGAAAGCAGTGGCAGAACAAGTCTTTTTGGGTGGCTACAGCCTCCCCATAGTGAGCCTCCTGCCTACTAGGAGCCTACAGAAGACAGGAACAATCTGCATCCTCAGGTCTCCGTGATCTGTGGGTGGATTAGCTCGCGGTGCCGCTTCCCGTTCACGTCCACGTCTCCCACGCAGCAGCGTGACAGAGTACACGTCTCAGAAGTATGCTGCTGCCTGCACCAGCCTCGCCTCTTGCCACCGCCGCCTAGAGCTGCTCCAGCTCCTCCCGGACCTCTTCTGAGAAGTTTTTTCCAAGATGAATGCTCTAACCATATTTTCTGTAGTTTAATTTACATCTGGTTTATATTATTTGCAGTTTTGCTTTATCTGGGTCATTCCCTCCCCACTGCTCTTCCCTTTTTCTTGCCTCCCCTTTATCCCTGATAAGTGCGAGCTGATTGTAGCTAGCGTACAGTTACATGCTGTCATCCCAACAGACCCCGCAGCCGCCAGCTGTCTTACAACTATGCTGAGTTTTCCTATAGAAGTCATTCTTTCTTCATTCCCTCTGTCTGGCTCGCCCCACCGAAGGCTATCAAAGCCCTTCCTCAGCCTTCCCAAGTCTGTTACCAGCCCTAAAATTCACTTTTCCGTGTTTGGAGAAACTGCAGTGTCCCAACCCAATGCCAACCCACATTCCAGTGGGCCATTAAGACAAACAATACGTATAAACCAGCGGCTCAAATGTATCCTGGAGGATATATATGTGAGCTCAGATTCTGGAATGGCCCACAGCTGCCTGAAAACCAGAGGGGGGCAGGGGGGGAGGTTGGGAAATGCGTTTGTTTTCCTGAAGAGGAGCATCCCATCAGTTTCAGCTCCAAAGGGGCCCAACTGCAGGACACAATAGGACGGGGAGAACAACAGAGCGCGGAGTTGGAGCCAATTGAAAATGCAAAGAAACTAGACAGGCAGAACGGGATTATTCAAAGAGGAATTAGAGCAGAGCATGGGGGTGACTGTATCTCGCCGAAACCACCACCATGCTGACTGTAAAAGAGAAGAATCTCGTTTTAGCAAAGAGCCCAGGGGCAGCACATAAAAGAGGCAGCGGGGAGAGATAAAGCGGCGAGCGAGGGAGCGTGGTTGATGGAGGCACACGCTGGTGCCCGGCTGGAGGAATGTCACGGTTTCACTTGTGATTGGCTGGGGAATGGAGGAGTCAGTTTTCACGGGGGCTGATCAAAAAGTTGCCTTTTGCTTTCCAAAGTTGCTGTCTGAGCAGAGGCAATCGGGAAGAGGAGGCCAGTCGCTCTAACATTCCTCGGGAAAGCTACTTAAATGAAATGAGAAAGCTTCTCTATCCAAGGACATCCAGCCAAGAACAGACGCCGAGAAGCTGTTTTCCTTCTTTTCTCCCCCAACTCCTCCTGGAGTTGAACAGTTCTCATTTCTGGCATGCGTCTCATCTCTCAGGATACTATGTCACAGTATTCTACTAATTTTCTCTTGCTCCCCATACCAGAATATCCTGTACTAGACTGCGTGCCCAACAAAATCATCAAGCTCGTGGTACTGGGTGGCAGCAGCGTTGGGAAGACAGGTAAGTCCACAGGTGTAGTCCCCTTTTTCTTGCTGCTGTACTTAGGAGCTCATTTGCAGCTCAGATACACCCAAGGCTGTGAAACCTCTGAACTGAACAGCTTGAACATTTTAATTTACTATTTTTTTTTATCATTTTATTTTGAAAATGCACCGAATAATTTGCGAGGCAGATTTGCTGTGGGTCTGTGTGAGCAGCCAACGTGAGGTGGCAGTTAAGAGGACAGGGCACTGTCACAAATGATTCTACCCAGTCCTGTGCAGTTTATTTAACCGTGTCTAAATTTCCACACCCCCAAAATGGGACTAGTGGGTTTTAGTCTCCTGTTGTAAATGTTTTATGCTCTGCAGACAACTAACAGCGTGCAAGATGTGCCTTCCTGTATTCCTCTCCTAAGGAGGGGACAAGGAAAGAGGGTAAAGGGAGCATTACTGCTTTTGAATGGATGGTTTGTGACTTAAGAAATTATTAAGACCAGATCTGTTTTCCTACAGCTGAGGTTCCAGTGGACTCTGTAAAATGTTTGATTGTTTTGCATTTGAAGCAGCCACGTTTCCATATTATTTTTAAGTCGTTTGTTGAAGGTAGCTGCCCAGATTCATTTAAGGCTACCAAAGAGGTGAGCCAGTATCCACTGTGAGAAAAAATGATTATTTTAAATGAAATCTATGATGGAAATGCAGAACAAGCCCTTTTATTTAGCTGTTAACTAAGTGGCTTTGCAAATGCTTAGGAATCTGCCAAGATGAAAGCACCACAGGAATAGAAGTTACTGTTGCCACGAGGGGATTTTAAGCGGTATAAAGGGATCAAGAACAAGGAACATGTGGAATCCAACAGAATAAGAAAGCACCACAGGTTAAGGTGAACAGAGAGGCCCAGGGTGCTGCAGCACGACCTGTGGGTGCAGAGCACATACTGTTTGGTTGCTAGATGTGATTAGATATCACTAATTGGCTTGATGAGGAGGCTGACGGAGGATTTTTAAGGCTGGGAAGAACCACTCCAGCCACCAGCCTTGCTTCTGATACGACACAGAGGTCTTAAATGTGGTGTAGGGATTAGTTTCAGTTTACTGGCTTGTTCCTCACTTTTTTATTCTGAGTTATTTCAAAGCAAAGGTCAGATTGTTATACCTGGGATCACACCAACCAAACCTCCATACGCTACACTCGATAGCCACGCTGAACCTCAGCTCTCATGCCCAACACAAGCTGCAACAAACTCTGCAGTAGGTACCACAGCCTGGCCCCAGGTCTTTTCTCTTAGTGCTGAGAGAAAGCATCTGCAGAATAATGCGTGAGCCAAAGATTAACTTGGTTTCACATGAGGCTAACTCTTCCAGAAAGATGTTACACGCGTTCTGCAAAGATTGATTTTAGTTCACATTAAAGACCCATCTTTTTCTCATCGTTTTACAGCTCTGGTTGTGCGCTTTCTCACAAAGAGATTTATTGGAGACTATGAAGCCAATACTGGTGAGTTCTCTTTCTACTGCAGTACTGCAGATAGCTTGAAAAGAAATCTACTTTATTTTGTGACTGGCGCCTGTTACAGGAAAGCCAAGCAGCGTTAGATGTCCATAAGGTGCATATTTTCAGTTAATAGCCTCGAGCTATGAAAGCAATAAATCAAAAGCTTGTTATTTATGATCCTTTTAGCTTTTTTTTTTTTTTTTCCCCCTCCCTCCAACTGGATGAAAAAGGATCAGAGTAAAAGGTTTGCTCGGGGACATACCTATACTAAAATGCAGACTCAAGGAACAACTTGCATATCGACCAAACCACAGAAACCCAACGCTGCTCTCTCTGCAACCCCAGGGAAGCCAGAGGAATTCCAAAGTGCGTAAGAAGCAGAGTTCAGAACTTTTTCTGCATATTCCCTTTTGGGTGTTTTTTTGGTTTTTTGTTTTTTTTTTTTCCCCAATGGCTTTTATGACATGGAAGACTTTCCAAAACAAAGTCTTCTTTCTGTATGAGAAGCAAAGGGACCACGCAAACCACTTCTACTGCATTTCTTGTTTAATCCCGATGCCTCAGAGGATCTGTTCACCTGAACTGCTCTGTTCACAGCCTCTGTTCCAAGAAAGTGCCAAACTACTGCCCAGCATTGTAGAAAGGATCTACGTACACCGTGCTCATACCTGCTAGCACATGCCACACGTAGGCCATCCTGCAGTTCTAGGGTGAAGGAGGATGGGCTTCAAAGCAGTGATTGCTTCACTTTGGAGATGCAGGCTGAATTTAGAATAATGAGTTAGGAGAGGATATGGCTCTACAAGACACCTTTGATCTCTGCTTGTCTGATGAAACACAATCTGAAAGCTCCTCCTTCCAGCTCCCTCTCACCGACCCTAAGTAACCTTGATGGTTGGCTACGCTATTTCTCTTTCTTTTCCCTCATCTCTTCTCTGGGAGACCGTACATCAAGTTAGACTTTGGAGCTTTGCGATGGATTGCTGCCAGAGACATTGCTGAGAACCACATGCTTTTCCCATTAAGCCACCAGCCCAACAGCCATGCTGTAGGAGAAAGAAATATGTCAGAAATAAGAACCAGGTGGCAGTGGATCTGTGATCATTCAACCATGCTTCTCCTGCAGTAAGGCAGAGCATGACACTTCTCTGGAAGGACCTGCTCTTTTTTTTTCTGCAGTGCATTACAGAGCAGGAATAATACATTGTCTGGTCTTGGTTTGGGGGTGCGGTGTCTCGCCGTAAAACAGAACCATCTTTCCAGCTTAAAACCTGATCTGTTCCCAAAATAATAATAATAAAACTATCCCAGAAGGGCTAGATCACCTCACAGAGTCCTTATAAAACATGAACATGTTGGATTCAGGTGAGGCAAACTTTGTGTGTCCAAAACACAGCACTGTACCAGATACTGGGAAGAAACTTAACTCTATCCCAGCCGAAAGCAGGACACTTTGCTGTACTAAATTTCCATATACTGTAAATGTTTCTGTGAGCTCTGGCTCTTTTCTATTGGAAAAAAACCCACCAGTTTGCTTGAGCTAAAGATGATTTTCAGAAGTCGTGGCATTGTTGTCACTGTTAATCTGAATTCCTTGTTCCCCGGTAGATGGGATTTCTCTATGTACGTCGGTTTAGATGCAGCAGTGACAATGGTATCTGTACACAAGAGCTGTGGATTTGACATTTTTTCACGTATCTGTGTGACTTGTATTAAGTTCTAAAAGGAACTGATGATGGCATCAGTCTCTGAAGCTGTCCTTATCACAACCACAGATCGTTCGTAAGAACTAAACTGAAGTTTTCACTGGCACTTAACCCACACTCAGTAAAGAAATAAAGTTCAAGCTCAGGATAATGATGGTCTTTTAATGGTTGGTTTGGAGTAGCTCTTGGCCCTGAATACCTGTCATTCAGATTAACCAGAAGTCAGACTCAAAGTGTCCAGTCCTTGGAGATTCCAACCAAACCCTGACTCCTAAGGTCGTGCAAATCCCAAAAAGCATCTGGGTGGTTTGTGTATCGTCACTTACTCTGTGTCCAAAGCTGGAATACTCTCCTGTTTTAAAAAAGACTTCTGGAAAAATGCATTAGGAAACAGCTCCCTCCTTTTACAGACAACGCCTGGGTATCTTGGATTGAGATTAAAAATATATGCAGCCCACATTTATAAAGTTAACGATACGGATTGAAAACCTGAATGGGATTTATGTGCCCACTTTGACTCTTTGATTCACCTTTCCCAGGTACCACCCCAGCTCTACATTCAAAACACCCGAACGCGCAGCAAACACAACGTAGACATCAAAAGCCTCAAAAATGGGGATTTCCACAGTTCCATTTTGCCTTTATGAAGTCCTCCCTCTGTGTTACAGTCACTGACTCGAATGATTTTACTTTTCCAACAGGTGCTTTGTATTCAAGAAAGTTCACCATAGATGGGGAACAGATCTCTCTGCAGGTGCAGGATACTCCCTTTGTTTCACTGGAGGTAAAACATCTGCTCAGTGCACTGGTACTTTACCACACGGTTCTTGTCTCTTGTTTGTGGCCAGCACTTCCATTTGTAAGTAACTTCAGAAAAATACCTGGGCTCAAACCCAAATGAAGACTAATGGGGGTATCTTAACCCCACCAAAACGAGCCTTGGAAGAGGTTAAATCAGGCTCCTTTAAGAGTAAGTCAAAATGAAAACCTCTTTCAAACACATTACTGCATCACGAGCCTAAGCAGCAGTAAAAGCATAACACGTCTCGCTCCTGCCAACTCCTTGATTGTTTTATTTCCTGACAAATGGTTTCTGTCCCTGCATGGCAGAAAACTCACCTGTCTAGATGCCTGGCCAGCTCAGCTTAGACCTTTCTACACACCCAGGCCCTCTCTTCTCTAGAAAGGTGTTTCTTTCCAAGGGGACAGGCTTCACAGCAGCAATCATCTCCAATTAGGGTGCTTTTCTCTGTGGCTTCCCTTTTTTTCTAGATTTAACATTTGACTAGGAACCTGTTTCGAGAAATAGTTTTCCAAGCAAGACCTAAGATTAAGATGTTTGGTTTTTGTTTTTTTTTTTTTAAGATCTGCTTCACGTGCAGAACAAGAGGATGAAAATAGTGCCAAACCAGCAGGAACTGTAGTGAAATTTGTTTGTACATGGATGGTGGAAATCTCAGGAGAGTAATAATTCTGGAGGTTTCAAGATAAAAGAGATATCCTCTTGTCTCCATCAAATCTATTCTTCTAGGTTTGGCCTTAACCTCAGTCTGAGCTCAGACTTGGACAAATATCTGTCTGGATGGGGACACCACCTTCTCTCACCCTCCTTCAGGCTAGCTCTGGACAGCTTATATGCCATGTTTTGTCTGCACAGAGCCACGTGTGCCTGGGTGCATTTCTGTGCTGTAGACCTGCTCCATCCAGAGCTTATGGAATGGGAAAAGCAAAGCTCTCACAGCTTCAGTTTCCACTTCCATTTCCTCTGCTGACTGGTTGGTAGATTTAAGCCGAAAGCTTTGATGAAGTTTCACACCCTCTGCTGCTGCTGCTGGGGATGCAGAGAGCAGAGGAGAGGACCCCTCCTTTCCTTTGGATGCTAAACAGCAAACAAAAGCTGCTGTGGAAGTCCTCCAAATATTCAAGTGGGACTTATTGGTACAAAGATCCGATGCCAGCTTGCTTAGAGAGGACCTGCAGTGGGAAGCTGTGGGTGGTGATTCCACACAACTGGGACTGCCTGATAAACAGTTAACAAAGGGAATCCCCTCTCTGCTCTACCCCATGGAGAAAGAAGGCAGTGAAAGAATTTAATTCCCTCTTTCACACCAGATATATGTTTATTTTCTGGTTTCCCTGTTTTAATTAAGCCTGTGGGCTATAGTTCTGTGACCGTAGCCAGAGCTCCACAAAGTTTAGTAATGCCAAGAGCTGAGGTTTCTGACTCAGAAACGATTTTAATTGAGTTAGGAGGGAGTTTCATTTTCTTTGTCCCATTCAGAGGTCTGCACTGTTTCAACAGTTCCCACAGGCACACTTATCTTAGCCTGTATCTCTGTTTGCAGCAAATCAGGGATCTTGAAGGGACCGTTCCTAAACAGAGACAGAGAATCAATTGGGTTTTCTCTTGAAATCCTTAAGGAAGAGAGTTTCTTGAACTCTGCAGGCTGAGTACAGTGTTCCAGGAGGAAGTGCTGTGGAATCCCTCCGGATTCCAGCCCCACCGGAAATGCTAATGTTTAAGAGAGAAACAGAAGCAAAGAGATAACGGGTTTTGTGAGGCAATTCATTGCTGCTTAGTCTATACATGGCAAAGGACTGTGTGTTTCAAAATTCATTCTGGAGCAGTGATTTCCATTTAAAAAGTAGCCCATTAGCCTTTGATTTTCCTGAATAAAGCATTCCACTGGGGATTATCCATCCATCCGTCCATCCATCCATCCATCCATCCTGCTACTGGGTGGCCCTAGCTGGAGGAACTGAGAATTCCTGCTCATTAGGGCTCTCTGAACATACACCTTCTCCAAAACCATTTTCAAACGCTTGCCAGAGTAATTAGTTCTTTTTCCCCATGAAAGGAGTTTGCTGGTGAAAAGAGGCGAGCAGGACATGAAGGGTGGCTAATTATCTACGGACTGGTACAACCCAGAGACCAACAGTGCAAATTGCCCTTCTTCCCACAGTCTGCCCTGGCCTGGCTTGAGTTCACACATTAACCTTTTAAAGAAGGCTGCTGGTGAGGATCCCTCTTTGTTCCATGTGCAGCTCGGTGGGGTTTGAGGGTTTTGGGGAGAGAGAGGCGTGATAAGAGTAGCTGTTAAACAATTTCACTGCTAACAGGATTTAGCATCACTGTGAGCTGGCAAGGGCAGAGAACGACTAGGGATGATGAGACAGAGTCTCTCTTGGCCACGCTGAAACATTTATAAAGGGCAGTTAGTAAGCAGAGCTCCTGCTGGATGTTGCAATTAACTCTGAGCCTTCAGAAATTCAGCTTCCTTCTCACATCAGAGCCTTGTCAATAGCCCCTTTATTTATTTATGTTTTTTTTACTCTCTGAGCTACTATAAAAGAACTGATGAGTTTTACTCTTTTTTCTTTTCTTTTTTTTTTTTTTTCCCCACCTCTGCTTCCTGAAGTTAGGCTTTCTCATTCAAATGGAGGTGTCTATATCAAAGTCATCTGTCTGGGGAAGATTGCTGAGCACAGGCCAGTTCTGTTAAAAGGAATGTGAATGGCAGATAGATATACTCTAGATAAATAGATAATGGAACATATGTTCCAATCATCTGACTGAAGCTGATGAAGATTTCTTGACTAGAATTTAGCAGTAATAATAATCATTTGGGCTCTGGATTCATGATGTTGAACTCCTCCTAAGCTGGGCAAAAGCCTCTAATTCCTACCACCTTTGGCAAGAGCTGAATACTGAATATCCTTAGTGCCTTGTTGGATATGAAAGAAAATACCAAGTTCCAGAAAGCCTGTAATATTGCCAGGAATGCTGGTTCTTACAAAGCAAGCATACTGGCAATAACTGGAGCAGGGATCTCCCTATCTGGTTGGGTTACACGCCAGCACAGATAACAAAGAGTAGAGGATTAGCTGAAAATAGCTTCGTCCTGAAAAGTGAGCTGATCTCTTTTCAAGTCCCCCAAGTATTGTATTCAGCTTGATATTCCCAGCGCTGGTGGTTGTTCTGGCTGTCTGCAGTAGGAGTGGTGATGGACTGAACAAACGTGTGACCAGCAAAACAATTAATGTAAACCCATTTCTGCTCTGCAGTGAGCGAGATTTCACCCCATTTTCAGCTCCAGTAATTGCTTATTTGTAACAAATTGCTTTTGCAAAGGAGCTTTGCCTGTGACTGTGCGGAGACCTACAGAGCAGAAAAAAACCTGTCAGGCTTCAGCAGACAGAGTTAGTGAGAACCCCTGTCCATGGAGACGTTAAATACAGAGCTGGAAAAAGCCTGAAAAATCCACCTCGTGGGACAACTGTTCACTGGTGGTAGTGTGACTAGGCTGCTGAATTTTGTAACGCTCTTACCGTGCCCATCACAATTTTATCTGCAATACAAGCGCGGGGTTCTGTCACACGGTTTTACTACCACGGGATACGGAACAAGCTTTGCACTATCAGTATTTTGGCTGTTTTCTTATTTTCAACCAATTTGCTCTGACCCCTCTCCACTCCTCATTGCTGCTTACCTGTCCTATGTTATCCACACTCTGGAAATTTCTCCTGGCCCTGGCACATTCCCCGGCAGTCAGAGAGGATTCTCTGCCTGTATGCTGAGAAACAGCCGCGCATTAAAACAAAGCTCAGAGGAGCTAACAGGGCTGCCTGGCTTTTTGCTCTGCCTGCTCCCTTAGTTTTCTAATCTCACACCTCTTGGTTTTGATGGCAGGATGACACCGACAGCATATGCTGCCAAGAGCAGATAAACCGATCGATCTACTGGGCGGATGGTTTCGTTTTTGTTTACTCCATCACAGACTATGAGAGCTACCGAGTCATCCGTCCCCTCCACCAGCACATCCGCAAGATTCACCCGAACGCGAACATCCCCCTGCTTCTGATGGCGAACAAAGGAGACCTCCTGCGAGCCAGGCAGGTGTCCTCCAAAGAAGGACTCCAGCTGGCCACTGAGCTGGGAGGTACTTACTATGAAGTCTCAGCCCGGGAGAACTGCGAGGGAGTGCACGAAGCCTTCCAGCAGCTTTGCCAGGAGGTCAGCAGGATGATTGGGAGCTGCAATGGAGAGAAACGAAGAGGCCTCCACCTCGTCCGCCCCAAGTCTCCAAACATGCAGGACTTAAAGAGACGTTTGAAACAGGCTCTGACTTCCAAAGGGAAATCTGCCACTACGCTTTGATGTGGCCGACAGAAACTGTTTTCCACAGCCCTGAAAAAAAAAAAAAAGGGCAAGAAAAGAAGCTGGTAATAAGGGCTGTCACTGCAATTCAGCAATCAGGTTGTGTGAGAGGCCTTTTATTTCATCTTTACATCCTTAAAAATCCTGTGTTCATTCAGCAAAGGACTTTACAGAATTTGCTCCGTGGGACAAGAATGTAGGAACCGTGATTTAAAAAATAGATCTTCCCAAATGATTTCCTTTTTTCAAAGGGACACGGTCAAATAGTTGAGGCTTAAAATGTGGATTTTATTAATAAAAATAACTAAATCCTACTTTTAGGAGAAGTGACTTCTCTCGGGTATGGTTGTATTCCCAAAACTAGGCAATAAGCTACCGCAAGACACGAGGAGAGTGACATGAGCAAGCAAAGTTTACCAGATCTGTTTAGTGACAAGGCTGGAAAATAAAGGCAAAAAGTCTATGAAGAACACAACTAGTGAAAAGTAGTAATTGAAAGCTTTTAAATCGCAGTTTAGAAAGTGTTCTTAGCAACTTGGGGTGAGATTTGTTCCTTTGCAAGCTTTAACCTTACAGTGGCTCTTTAAAGGGAGATTTTTTTTAAGTCTCTTTTTTTTTTTTTCAGAATAATTTTCTTTAAACACATATTGACTGTTTCTGAAAGTGATTATTAGGGAAAAATACAGCAGCGTTTTTTTGGTCAGCATCTCAATGGCGTATTTCTCATTTTTCTGTAGATTTCCTACATGGCAATGAGAGGGGGACAAATAGAGCAGCGTGGTTTAAAACCTGCAAAAAATGGTCCGTATTAATCAAAGGAAGGAGGTCACCTAAAACTATTTAACTTTTCTTTGTTCCCCCAAACTAATTCGATTTCAACTTTGAGATACTGTATTAAAGAATCAAAACCTCCACAGAAAGTATATTTAAATCACTAGAATTTTTTTATATTCTTTTTTATTTAAGAAGGAAAGGTTTTAGGACACCTGAAGTTTCTGGCTTTGGGAATTCATCATTTTATTATTTGCCTTAAGCCTAGACTTTACTCATTACCTCACAATGCATCCAAATCACGGATCTATCAGTACATACTTCTCCAGCTTTGTGTCTCAGCAGGTACCAAGGGATTTGAAGGTATATCCTGTGAGCTGACCCATTTTATGGTAGCAATAGCAACAAGATGAAGCATCCATCATTCTATTCTCAACGAGAGTGGAAAGAAACTGGGCTGGACCGTGTCAAAGTGATGATGAAACAATCTTTTTTTTTTTAAGAGACCGTATCAGCAATTCACAGGACCATGAAATGAAGTAAAGCTCAGTGATTTACACTCAGGAACACAGAAGGGAAAACCTTAGTTTGATGGCTATAGAAAAATACTCCCAGCTGCAGTTTCAGCTGGCAGTGCTGAGCTACATCAGCCTCATTAGAAGCAGCAAAACTGTAAATTGAGGCTGATGAGTATTTATATAGCTCAGGGCTTGAAAATGTATTTTCTATGTTTCTTGTCCCTATATTAGACAACTCTAGACGTGATTTTCCTTATCACCCGGATTCGCTCTATCGACAGCTCACTTTCTGTTTTATTTATTGTTTTCCACAGCTGGTCATCTGAAAATGTCTTGCATTCTGATTAATTTAAAGTTATTTTATTCACACAAAAGAACTGCACCTTTTTAGAACATTGGCTTCAAGTGGTAGTAGGAGGGGAAAAGGAAATGTAGATGAGAGAGACTCCACCAGTATCAGAGGATTTCTACTTTAGCTGGTGGTTAATTACTAATGTGCTGTTTGAGCAGTGCCCTTGTTCATGGCAGGCCCTTTGGGATGGTGTTTATTAGCATGGAATTTCAATATTTTAAATTACTAAGAGCACAGCTCAAATATGAAGATTCAATTACATGAAGTAGAGAAAACGGGTTGCAAGAGACACACAAACTGAAAATTGTTTGCATTGGAAACATGACCACCAATTTTGAATAGCAATTAAGTATTTTACCATCCCAGAACTGTACACCAAGGGCTAAATTTGCTGAAGACAATTTGCTGACAACATTTGTTTTCACTAGAGCCTAAGAGAATCAAGTGCTCTAGCTTGTTAAAGTTGTTTGTAACTTGCTTTTTCTGATTCGGGAAGAAAGTTCAACAGATTTCCAACCTGTCAATGTTTTATTGTCAATAGTGATTAATAAAAACATAAAAGGTCTTTCCTGAGTAGTTATGTCGCTCATCTTTAAATGTTCTTTGCTTGTACTAGACTAAAAATATATTTTTTCCCTTCTTATAACCAAATACACCCTGCTTTGGAAGCATACACAAGGATTCCTACATTTGTACCCTGACATAAGCCACTATTCCCACATTCCCGCAGCACTGGTAGGGAGAAAAAAAAAAGATACAAAAGAATTCTACATTTCAGCCAAAGCCAAAAAATCTTGAACCATTGAAGTCCTTTCCTAAACACTAACATGTGTCAAACATTTATTCTGCTCCAGAAACTCGAGTAGAGTATTTCCTTTGTTCATTGAGCAGCAATACAAATCCTGTAATAGCTTTGATACTGGTTTTAAGCCAGGACAAACCATCTACAGAAGATCACGAAGCTCAGCATTTTTATTAGCAGTGCAGTACTTAAGTGCCAGAACACACACCGCTGTGCCATGGAAGCTAAGCAAGGCTGAGGAAGGAGAATGGTAGCATGAAAAAAAGCAGGGAGAAGAGAAAGCTATAGAATTAAGTGCCTAAAAATAATCGTGTAAAATATCAAAGATTAGTCATGTAGAACCTGATCCTGAATTAGAACCTTCAGGATGACGGGGAAAAAAAAAACATGTATTCTACTGAAGGTTTAAAATTAAGCCCCTGAAGAGAAGGTACTTGACATAAAGTCAAGAGAGGAAAAAGAAGAAAGGATTTGAGAGTGAGGTTGTATTTTTTTAGCTATAAAGGCAAATTCTCTTCTCAGTTTTATTGGTTAAATCCAGATTAACGTCACTGGAAGCAACATCAACAGTAAGGAGCTGTAGAATTGACTTGGTTTTATTCTCCCAACCCTCTTCCTTCTCCTGAGCAATTTCAATTTTGTGCACCATCTGGTTTTCAAGATGGTTTACATCTGGCTTTACTTGGGCACAAAGCAGCAGAGTGATTTGCCCCAAGGTTACACAGCTGAGTAAGTACATGAGAGGAACTCAAACCCCTGTGTCCTTTGTAATTAATTCCTAACCCTTTACAGCAGCTACCAGACCGTACCACCTCCCTCGAGGTACACACAAAGCACAGTGAGTTGCATTACACAAGAATGTAATTAAAAGTTGGAAAAAGTTACTTAGCTCACAAGCTAGGGTGGGCATTGGCTGAGCAAAGTATTACTGACATTAGGGTGACGTGCTGCACAATTGCAGTAACACCAAGACTGGCTTGTGAATTGTCAGAGATATTTGTAAATGGTTCTTTTTATTTCTGTCAGCTGCATCTCTCACGTGTTTCTGGTGGTTCCCCATGGAAACACAGTGGGAGCTGGGAGCTGGGAAAATCAGGCTCCATTTTTAACTTCTCCTTGATGATCTTGGCCAGATCTCTTCCTTCAAGCTGGTGTGTCCATAGGAGGCAGAACACAGACACCTATTTCAACTTCAGCCTCTGCAGGTGAGAATCCCCAATGAGAAAGAAAGGAATTGCAGTAGAGATGGCTTAAATCTTAACATCTGAATTCATGATTCCAGATTTCTTCAACTCAGAGTTGTTCGGATCCCATATTTACACTTGAAACATAAGAATAAAAATCCAGATCTTGATTTCAAGCAAGAGCTCGGGAAGAAATATTTGTGTCCAGGGTACCTGGCTGCTCACAGGGCTTATATTGGGTGTGAGGAAGAAAGAGCAACTTTCTGAGGCATCAAAACAACCCAAACCAGTTGTCTAATTGTTTTATGAGGCAAACTAGAAGGCTGCCAGCTTACTGCTCCCGCTGGATTTTCCTCTGTCCACCGGAGAGTTAGAAGAGCTGGGGTCAAAACCATGCCGACTCTGCTAAAGCTGCAGCTCTGTTTGCAGAGCCAGCCCATGGCCCTGAAGCAGCAGAACATAAAATGACATATTTGCTAGTATTTCGTTGTTCGTGTGTTTTCAGAGTTCTAATGAGCTGTCCCTGTCTCCTCTGGGGCTAGCACAGGAAAGCCAGGCAATTAAAGGTTAAAAATGATCTCCACTTTCACCCTAAAAATGTCAAAAGAGGGGCCAATGGTGCTAAAAAAAGACGATCCAATTTACCACCTCTGGAGACAAAGCAAATTCATCCTTTGATAATTTTTCACTCCTGTTCTCACTGGCTCTGCTCTTCCTTGTCCCTCTCTGTTGATGCCTTGGTTCTCATTTCATTTAGCGAGCAAATACATTTGCAATTGTTCTTCCTTAGGCTTAGAAATATATGTTTTGCTGGTTAGCTTAAAATTGTTCCAAATGTTTAACTCCAGACATGGTTTATAGCAAAAGAAGAGTGTCTACTTAGCCTTTTGACCTTATTTACCTAAAGCATTTTCAAGACCCTCTAAATGAAGTCAGTACAACTCTGTATTTAGACAACCCTTTGAATTGGTGCCTTTTCTCCCCAAGTGCTCTCACTGGCCTGGCCTGATGTTTCTTTCCCTCGTTTTGCACTTACAATGTTGAGCTCATTTGTGTTGTGTACTCATTGCTTACTTAAACCTGGTTAGTTCTTCTAAAGTTTTGCTGCTCTTCTCTAAAATCTCTTCAGTTTAATCTAGAAAATTCTTTTCTTTAAGCAGCTGTGCAAGCGGTAGATGAGCTCAGAACAGCTGGTGATTTTCTGCTCTGTCAGATTTTTTTCCCGTTATTGGAGATTTTCCTATAAACAGGAGCACAGAGCACATGCAGCACACTCAGTTCTAGTCTCCCTTCATCTGTCACCCTCCTTTAGTGACAACAATTCAATCCACCACGAAGTGGACAGAATTTATTCTCACTGGTAGTGTTCAGCATGGGTTCCTACAGATGGAAAACCCACCAAATATGAAGAGAGATGCTGATCAGCTCTGTAAAGCCTAGGAGCCTGTTCACTCAGGAGCTCTCATACCAATCTTCTTCTCTTTAGAAGATACATTTTTTACATTTTCCTTTTGATCCAAATGGGTTTCAAGACACAGCCTCTGGATCTCATCACACAGACACTTACTGTCTCCCCTCTCGCAGGTCAAGGGGAAGCTGGATGTTTTCTAGAGGTGGTGGGTGAAAGAATGCATGCCTTGGGCTGTTCTCATGGGTGATTGTGGAGCCTGTTCCTAAGGGTAATGCTTTTTCTTCCTTCTAGGCAATAATGCAGAACTCTGGAGATCAGTAACCGGTCATTTTGGAAGGATATTAGTTCTGTTTGCTGACCCAGGAGACACACTGTACCTTCTCTGCTGGTTAGAAAGCTCACCAGATAAGCAAGGGTTGGGCTTTTTCTTTTGAACTCTCACAAAGTGAGTTGAATTATGCCACTTTTTGAGCGTGATCCAGGTTTCCAGATGCTTGCAGGAGCCACCGCTCTCCACAGTGTGCTGTATTTCATTTCAAAACTCTCAATATTTTCTCATGCCATGATGAGAAAGAGAAACAACTTCGGAATATCACCCTGAAGCACAACAGCCTGTTCTCTTGCCTCCCTGGTTTTGGAAGGGGGAGATGAAAGAGAGGCATAAAATGTTAAAATGACACTCCAGTGTGCATTTGATTTTCAGTACGAGAGCCCGACTCTTCCCCAAGCACTGGGAGAGGTAGTAGGCTGGTGGCAGGGCCAAGTATAGAGAAAGTGGTGATGGCAATTCTGGTTCAACAGTCTGGGCTCCAGTCCCTCCACTTGTCAACAGCAGTGAGAGGAACCTCCCAAGTGCACAAAAAGGGGTTACTGGGAAACCATGGGTTCTCTGAGGTGGAACTAAAATGATGTCTCTGTGAACTACACACCTGGAGGTGCTCTGCTGGAATGGGAAACCAGAATCCAGGTCTTGGAGAGCCATTAGCATTTCCCATCTACTTCCTTTCAAAGCAGTGGTGAAAACCTCACTTCTTCCTCACATTCCAGCCCACATGGTTACATTAAGCCTATGTCAAAGTCACTTCTTCTCTTAAAGGACCACAGCAGTATTGCTGCTCCCAGTGTGAATAAGGGTGCAGCTCCAGCAATGAGCAGAGGGCTTGAGTTGCCATTCTTATCCACCCTGTTAACTGCCAAGACCACCTATGAAGTCCAGAGTCGAAGAGCTGGTACCAAATACCAAATATATCTGCCCAGTGTTCATCAGTCTGTGCTGGAGAGAAGGAACTGGCTCCCAGGAGAGCCGTGATCTGCCAGAAGAGCAGCTTTTAAAACCCAGAATACATGTTTGTGTCAGGTCTGTGAAGTGATATCATTTATATGTAAGTGCTATTGTGCAGGCATTATTTATTAGGCAGCTTTAAAGGCAGCAAGGAGTTTTGTTTCTAAATCCTTAGTGCTAATCATTGAGATTCCTCATTTTATCTATTTTGGCATTTTTAATTTTAGCCATTTGCACTCGTGAACTCGCAGTGGGGAATGGAGTGAAACAAACGGAGCCAAAGAGTCATCTCTTTATATGTTTGGCAATGAACAATTTTCCCCCCACTGCAAATGTGTCTCAAGACTGGAAAAAACAAGAATCATGAATAGAGCTGAGAGGATATGTTTGGTTTGCAAAGCCCAGACACCCCTGGGGTGTATGGAGAAGAGTATCAGGATGAGGGAAGTTCTCCTTCCTCTCCACTCTGCCCTGGTGAGGCCACCTCTGGAGTATTTGGTCCAGTTTTGGGCTTCCCAGTTCAAGAGAGATGGGGAACTACTGGAGAGAGTCCAGTGGAGGCTACGAAAATGCTGAGGGACCTGGAGCATCTCTGTGTCCAGGCCAGGCTGAGAGCCCTGGGGCTGTTCAGCTGGAGAAGAGC
>JANIJG010018094.1:41423-54345 GCA_024611175.1 Megaceryle torquata
GCTGGGCCCCCTGCTCTGGGTGACCCTGCTGGATGGAGCAGGGGGGTGGCCCCAGATCATCTCCAGAGGGCCCTTCCTACCCCACCAGGCTGGGATTCAGTGATTCTGTGACCCCTCAATCCCTATGCTGTGGCTACTGGTAAGAGGTGCTGCTGGACAGGAATATATGTCTGAAAACCACCCATGCTCACCACCTCTTTACACATTGTTTGCAAGGACCTTGGAAACGGAGGCTTCACAGGGTGAGGGGAGAAGTCTGTCAAAGGGTTAAATGCTTCCTGCCTTTAATCTAAAATCACGTAATGTGGAATGAATGTTTCAGCTCAAACTGTTTCCTTGCTCTGACAGTTTCATGGTGTGAGGTCAAAGTGTGGGAGAGACGGAGAGAAAAGAGGGGGAAGCGCGGAGCGGTGAGCTGGTAAACCCCGAGAAACACACGGACACCCAGAGAAATAAAAAGGATGGTTTCTCAAGCAGCTTCATCCCAGCTGGGAGGGCTGTGGTGGAGCCAAAGGCAAAGTGTGTATGACTTTAAGGACTTCCTGCTCCAGCCTGCCTCTGCTTCTCCCATGTGTGCAGTGCTGCTGCTCTGGGCACGGTTCCCACGCTACATTGCAAAATGAGCCTTGAGTTTCTCACAGTATCTCTGCCCGGACACAAACTACAGCTTCAGTCCTTCCTGCACCCTGCAAATTCAGGAGGTGGGACTTCTCTGAGGCTACTCCTCGCTAGATGTATTTTTCCTGCCTGTGTGGATCTTTTCCTAGGCTACCGGATCTGTTTCGTACACCAAGGGGCTCTACCCAATGAGGCAAACTTCAATTTAAAAGCTCATCAGATTTCAAATTAATTTGATTTTTTGGACCAACCTGATCTCAGATCACTTCTTACACAAAGAGAGACTGGCCCAGGTTGGTTTTCTTTGTGGGCCTTCCTACCAGGACAAAGTAAGCACTCATTTGTGACTATCGTGATGCTAAAATATATTCCTTCGGATCCGTGCTTCACAAGTTTGTCTCTTTCCCTTGCAGTTTTCACCTCCTCTGCCAGGCAAAAGTTTCTATTTGGGGTGGTTTTACTTCTTTAATTTCTTGCCTATCCACATAAACTTATCACTGACACAGAGACTGAGGAATAAAAGATAAACAAACACACAAGTAATACGTAAGTAAACACATTTTGTTACCCCTCCCCTTTAAGCCTTGACCTCCCCGTTTTCACACCGGCTTACGCTCAGTCCCTCTCAATTCCTTGCTTCTTTTGCCCAGTACACTCCTCCCAAGTAGCAAAGAGAAGGACAACCCCTTCCCCGTATGATGGCAGTAATGCAAAGAGGTTTGTTTGGTAGAACAGCCCACTCCCTGAGAATAGTAAATTCTGCATCTTCCCACCAAATGATAACAAATGTCTGAAGGGAATCAGCTGACAAATCCTCTTGCTCAACATCACTCCTAAGCTGCATGAAAAAAACAAATGCCTTTCAGGGCAGGAAATCCTCAGGCCAGATTGTCACCAGGAGTCAGATTTAAATAACAGAGCTGCTAACAGTAGATTTAGAGTGGTAAATGGTCCAGCCTGAAGAGCTGGTCAAGGAGCACTTTGGTGGGCTGCTGAGGGGAGACCACATCACTCTCTACAACTGCCTGAAAGGACATTGTAGAGAGGTTGGTGCTGGTCTCTTCTCTCAGGTAATTAGTGACAGAACCAGAGGGAATGGCTTCAAGCTGAAACAAGGTAGGTTTAGACTGGACACTAGGAAAAAATTATTCACGGAAAGAGTGGTGGGAGATTGGAATAGGCTGCCCAGGGAGGGGGTTGAATCGCCATCCCTGGATGTGTTTAAGAATTGCTTGGATGTAGTGCTGGGGGATATGGTCTAGGGGTGAATTTGTAGAGCAGGGTGAATGTGGACATGATGATCCCAAGGGTCTTTTCCAACCTAGATGATTCTACCAATCCTAGTTTGAGGCCATCAGGCAAATGTGGCTTCTAATGCTTTCAGGATAAAGATGCAGGCTCCTGCAAGAAACTCTTTTTAGTTCTACAGGAAAACAATTTCTTACGATTTAGCAAAAGGTCCAACTCCTGCCCACAGCTCCAGACAGTTTCATTCTATAAAAAGCCACATGTAAACTCCCTGAGGTCAGACCAACCAGTTTTCAACATGCAGTTGCAGCCTGCAAACGGAATTAGGAAAGTTCCTAATTTAAGGCTGTCTTTTAATGTTACTATGTGTATTTTGGAACGTCCTTTGTGGGACGCTACCAGTTCCTCTAGTCCCATATCTTCACACTCCCTGTCTCTCGGGCATGTTTTCCTGCTAGTGCAAGACATGGAATTGAAGGGACCAAGAACACCGCAGGGTGTTGCTCAGGTGGTCCCACGCCTATGTTTTGGTTCCAATAAAATTAAAATGATACTTCATTCCTCTGTAAAGGGTTTGGAGAGCTATTGATTAAACCTCCTGTGTGTAAACCAGGTGTCCTACAATTTTCAATATTCTTTTGTCTCTCCCTTGTGTAGAGAGGAGCTGATGGCTCCTTATTCATAGAGCAGGAAGCGGGGATTAAACTTTGCTCTTTTAATTACAAACAAAAGCTACAGGAACTCTGTAGCTTTTGGGTAAACCTAGGAATGAACAACTGTTTCTAAAGCAAGTGAACCCCAGATGGAGAAACCCAGATTGATGTCTCACAGGGAGATGAATTAAAACCAGGTCAGGCTTGGCAGGCTGCCTCCTCCTCACCTTGTGAATATTCTCCAGGGGATGGATCTGGAACGTAACTGTTTTGACAGGGGGTTTCCTGTTGCAAACGTTCTTTGCAGGATCTGCATCAAGCAGCTGGGATTTTTTTTTTGTCTCTGTGCCTAAGCCACATTTTCAAATGGTGTAAATTGCTGTAGCACCATGAGAGACCTGTGGATCAAAAGAAATCCAGCTGGCCGTTTTGATTAGCTGAGGATTCAACCCAGCCTAGAAATCACTCACAGCAAAAATCGTTTCTGAGGCTGGGAAGGTAGCTTCACATATGCAGAGAAAGCAGGGCAGCCACCTTTTCAAAGCCCAGGTTACCTCTGTGATTGCAGAGGCAGCTTGGCAGAGGAGGCCTTCGTGTCTACCTGTTGTCTCCATCAAGTCACATGGAAAAAGGTTGGAGAGTTGTATAAACAAAAGCTCTGCACCTTTAGTGGCTCTCCGATGAGCTTTGAACTCATCGCCCAAGTTTTGCATTTGCTTTCCAGGAATAGCCCAGTGAGGCCACCTCTGGAGTATTTGGTCCAGTTCTGGACTCCCCAGTTCAAAAGAGACAGGGAACTACTGGAGAGAATCCAGTGGAGGCTACAAAAATGCTGAGGGACCTGGAGCATCTCTGTGTCCAGGCCAGGCTGAGAGCCCTGGGGCTGTTCAGCTGGAGAAGAGCAGCCTGAGAGGGGAGCTGAGCAATGCTGAGCAAGAGCTAAAGGGCCCTTTAGGGGGCAAGAGGATGGGGCCAGACTCTGCTCAGTGGTGCCCAGCCACAGGACAAGGGGCAAATTTTGCATTCACTTTCCAGGAATAGCCCAGTGAGGCTCATCCTGGCACAAGAGTTTCCAGAGACTGGGATGGATGCCTTTAGGATATCAGTTACCCTGTGTGCAGCACCAGGCTACTACCATGCATGTGGGAGTCCTGATCCACCTGTGGGCTACTGGACTATCATAAAATAAACACAATATCACAGCAACAACCAAATAGATTATTTATAGATGCACCAGTCCCTGCTAGCATGGTACAGAAGGTCATGAGCTATCACTGGCCATGCTGGTCCATCCAGGTAGCACAGCAGTTGCCTCTGCGGGCATGCCAGAGCCAGAGCTGAGAGAGGCATAGCTCTGGTAGCACAAAGCTGCATTCTGGCTGATAATCCCTGCTTAACTGCAAAAAATGTGGCACTGTGCTAATGCAGCCCTGCTGCTTCCAGTTTTGGAGCTGGTTCGGTCGGCATTAGCTGAGGACTCGCTGCCCCACGCTCTATTGTGTGATGTGGACATGCCCTTACAGTTATGCAGCTGGGTATTTGTTCTGGAAGCTCACCCACTCGGTATGGAAACAATGCAATGGGATTTTTTTTATTTTTTTTTTCCCCTAAGTGGCTGTAATTAACAAAGCACAACCCCTATAATCGTAGAGAGCTGCTCAACATCACTGGAGAAATACACAGAAAAAGAATTACCTCCCTGCTGCTTTTGAATAGCAGCAAAAAAAACCCCAACCAAAACCCACGTAAATAATCATACCACAAGAATTCAGCGAGCCAAACAAAGTCTAAATTCATCAGCAGTGTCATCTCCCTGCCTTTAAAGTTCAAGCAGTGTTCCATAAGTGCTCTGTGGTAGGAGCAGCCATCACAATTGCTTCACCCTTACTGCGCTGTGGAGATGGGACAGACACGGCGTTCTGGAAACATCGAGGCTCACCAAAGCCTGGTCATTTATTATAACATCAGTGCCATCGTGGTGCATGCCCAGAAATCCAGGTCGAAGAAAGAGCTATCACATAACAATAAACAGGACTCTCTGGCCAGTTATTTAGCAGGGCATAAAAGCAATTAAAAAGATACTGTGGAAACCAGGCATGGAAAATTTAGGTCATGCTATTTGCATTCAGTTTTATGGTGATGTTCCCTCTTTAGTCTGTTTCTGTCCCTGTGCTTTACTGTTGTTGCTACATAAGCATCAACAGCTTTTAGTGCTCTTCTATCGATGCCCAAATTACCTTTCAGTGGTCCAGTAAGTTCAGATGTCCCAATAAACACATAAATTAAGAAGGAGGAAATAAAATGAGCTATAAGGAACCTTTTGGCCTAAGTTCATTAGGTGAGTTTTACAAAATCCCCAAATTTTTAAAAACAAACCATAAATTTAGTACCAATGTATTTCAAGTAAATGTAGAGTAAAAAAAAAAAATAGAGCTCTGCCACTGTAAGCCTGATTTTCTGTTACTGGTACTTCTGTGTGCATGAGATTTTTTTATTTGATTTTGGTGGATCAGCTTGTTGAATAATTTTTGTGCTTTGAAATCCTCTCTACGTACTCTGTGGAGCATCTATAACGTGTGACTGAGAAGCCAGTTTTATATTGTACCACTTTGGAGTGACAGAAGGGCTGTGCAGGGGGCAATGCTTTATGCCAGACTTTAAGGCCAACATTTTCCACTACCAAAGTCCCAAACAATGTGCTTTAGCTGCCTCCACTTGGGCATCCCAATAAGCATCTGGGGATTTAATGGAAGAGGATGGCTGTCCATGGATCATAGAGCCATAGAATGTTCTAGGCTGGAAGGGACCTCTAGAGGTCATCTGGTCCAACCTCCCTACACGAGCAGGGACATCTCTACCTAGGGCTGGTTGCTCAGAGCCCCATCAAGCCTGACCTTGACTGACTCCAGGGATGGAGCCACCTCTCTGGGCAGCCCATCCCCGCCATCTCATTGATCTAGGCTCTATGGACATCAGTGTGGAATTTGGCATGATATCACCTGGGATATTAATAGTTAACCACTAGAAACAAGGTGTGGTATAAGGATTTTGCTGTAGAAAATAGAAAATTATTTGAAAGAGAAATGATAACAGAAGGGACTGGGAAGGATCTGACCTGTATGGGCCAAATAGTAGAATTTCTGAAGAATCAGACTTGGAAGCAATCTTGTTAAATATTTTTATGAATGACCCTGAAACAAAGAGTCAGAACACGTGAGTAAAACTTGCTGCTGATGTAAAGCTGGGAGGCACCATCAATAGACAGGAGGATCAGAGTGTACTGCAGGAAGAATGGAATTCCTCTGGGGAATTGAATCGTACTAGTAGGATGCAAGAGCAAACACCTAGGGACCAAGAACAAGAATTTCTCTTCTGATGAGTCAGAAGCAACACAGGAAGAGAAAGGGCAAAGTACATTACAGTAGCTTGTATGAATATCAATGTGCTGCAGCTATGAAACAGGAAAGGTGATCTGAGGACGCGGCGGGCAAGATTATTACAGGGAAAGCTGGGCGTAGGAGTGGCGCTGGACGTGCCTGCTGAGGCCTTCCCCTGAGTCCTGAACACAGCCCTGCTCACCCCCGTTCATTACAGGACAGGCAGAGGAATTACTGAGGGTAAGAAACCTGTCACACCGGAGGAGGCTCAAACTGTGGTTATATTTTTATATCTCTGACCTCCAAAGATCCTGGAGCAGGCTACAAATGTGGTTTTATGTCCACATGGCACTGCGCAAGGAACTGTTAGCTCAGATGGGGTTGGATGTTTGGTGGTAGGGCTGCGTACGCAGTTCCTGTGCCCTCACTGGAGCCTCTATCTTCTGGTTCTTGGCCCCCAAGGTGCTTGTTTCCATCGTGCTGACACAAACATTTCTGCAGTCACCTGGGAACAGAGTCAGAAAATTGATCCACCCCAAGACCAATATGGGAAAAAAAGGTCGTTTTCCAAGATCAAATCTAGACAGTCAAATACATCTGGACTTCTTTGAAAGATGGTGTTTCCTGAGTCAATGGTGACTTGGGAATCTTGGTGAAATCACTTTTCCATTGCAGAGGCAGCCTTCACAAAGGTGACCTATTTGTGCCTGCAGAAAGCATATCAGAAGAGGCAAAGTTACTCACTACACACCCATTAGAGTGATAAAGAAGAATTTCTTAGCTAAGGATCAGCACTCAGCAGGAATTAGTGAAGAAAGTGGCCATGAATTGCAAATAGTCTGGGAAGCAGGAGATGGTTTCCGTCCGTGGGAGTGGGTGAAGTTCTGGAAGAGCCTTCCAGTGGGGAACAAATACTTTCACTGGTATGCCCCTCAGGGACTATAGAAGACAGCTTTGCAGTAGCTACAAGTGTCTGAGGAGGTCCCTTCCAGGAACCTGGCACATACTGAGCCGCAAGTTAAGCACCCTCCTCTGACAATCTGTCACAGAAAACAGTAAAATGTGGGGCAAACACTTCTTTACACAACAAATTTTGGCCACTTCTCTCCACTTTGTACCTTTACAAATTTCATGGCTATTGTTTATCAGCACTTTTCACTCAAAGATCTCGAGACGGGTCAACCACACAATGTGCAAGACAGAAGAACAAGGCTTGAGAGACTTTCATCTTGGAAGGAAGCAGTCCTAAAGTAAGCAGGAGAAAGGCATGTCCTAATGTTTTATGCTGAATTGTTGCAGCACATTGATTCCCATAGCATTCTTCTCTTAAATATTAAAGTTTTCCATCCTGGGCAGACTGACTATAGGGGTTTAAACACACAGAAAAGAGGAGCTGGCCACTATGGCTAAAAAGAAATGGTTGTAATGAGGATGACTGATCCTAAACAGAGAAAAAATCAACTCAGAATGGTAGATGAGGAATAAAACAGGATTTTCTGCAACACTATCCTGAAGCTGCAGACTAAAGTTGGGCTGATGCAGACAATTCCTTCAGTTGCATGCCTATCCAAGAAGCATGGCCATTGCCTGGTACATGTCACAAGGGCTGGGGCCTCAATTAATTCCCACTGATTGCAAACCTGCAATGACACCTACTGGTAACCAATCCGAGATGTTCCTGCTTACAAACAGCGTGAGCCTGCTTGCTTACAAACTTCAAAGAGATTCATTCTTACATCCCAGCTTTCCATCCTCAAGGTTGCCCACAGTGGTTTTGTACATCCCAGTGCAGGAAGCTGGGCTCTGTTTAGCCTGGCTTCTTTGCAAACCACTCATTTACCATCTCTGTCCTCTCTTCTGAGCTAAATAACCTGTGCTGGGCTATGTCAGTGTGTGTGCCTAATATGTGTGGGCACTGAGGACTCATTACTCCTCTCACCTCCGGTGGGGTCGGTCAAGTGTACATGGCATAGACCTTCCATGGATTGCTCCTATACTTCCACACAGTTGTCTTATTCTACAGGACAGGAGTCGCCCTTAACCTGCAGTTCTCAGCACCCAGCACCCAGCTTACTTCTCTCTGAAGGCCTTGCAAGGTGACCCTCTTTATCTAAGGTCAGCAGTAACACCTAGACAATCACCAGTGAAAAGGTGAAGTGAAGCAGGCATGGCTTCAAGTAAAATAGCCCCACTGCAGACAGCAAAGGAAGCCAACATTTGATAAACCAACCAACATTTGATAAAAGTCTCGGTTTAGAACCTAACACTGGAAAGTTTCAGAGCCAGCGACAGAGCATTTCCTTCCAAAACCTTTGTTTCTTCACCTTAAAATGAAGCCTTTGACAAAATACATCCACCAAATCTGCAGAGGACTGCTGGTACGTTAAGCACTTTGCAAACCAAAGGCAGGCAGGAGATGTGACCAAACTGTGAAAAGTCTCAATCTGCAGCTCAGCGTCAGGCGTTCTAATTTAGAAGAAATAGCGTGGCAAGCGAGGGAGGAGAGGGGAGGGAGGAACTGCATCTGCTCTGAAAGCGTGGAGGGTTTTAGTATGGATTCTGTCAGTCCACTGGAACACTGCAGAGTGATTAACGCCTGTACAGGGTGCCATAAATTACAGGAGAAATACAAGTAATTAGACTCAGGAATCCCACATGAGATTTTCTTACTGAATTCCTCGGATTTGTCCCAAATTGTACATTGTCTCCTTTGTCTTCTTCTAAGGTATTTCTGGCTGGCTTTACAGCCATGTGTAAATAATGGAAGTTCTCTCCTTTTTTTTTTTTTTTCTAGGACTGTAACAGTTGATTGAAATGATTCATTTGAGTTAAAGCAAATCCACGGCAGGAATGTTCTGTATTTGTAAATAGGTAAAGAGCTGGACAGATGGATTATCTGTTGGCATCTCTGAAGAGTACCCAGGCTAGATTACTCTCATTAACTTTGGATATCTACAGAGTAGACATAAATATCTGAGGGGCTAGTTTTCCAGCTTCTCTCTACAACGAAGAGAAATGAGTACTTGAAGGGCACACTTCATCTCATCCTAGACATCTGGAAATACTTCTGCCAGGGTGAGATGAATTGTGTCTCAGAGAAGAACCTATTTTTCCCTTATATGGAGACAGCACATACATTAACCTTATACAATACAAATGAAAACCTTGTATAAAAGATCCTATAAGGAGTGTCTGGACAAGTATCTGGACTGATAAATATTCAGGGTGGAGAGATTAACTCTCTCCCCTCACATTAAGAGATATTTTCTTGCAACAGCCTTTGCTGTACACAGCGCGAACTCCTATGCAAAGTCATAAGCCCTTTTCTGAAGGGATTTTGAATTAAATTTTCAGCTGAAGTAGGGATTGCATTGTGATATCTTATGATCACATTAGCCCACATATTTTAAGACTTAGTTTTACCTCTTTGATTAACACAAACGGAACAAATAATACCCCTGACAATGGATAGTCCAGGACTGGGCACCCGAAGCCCCCAGCGCGCTTTACAGTGGCACGAAACCACTCAGCCAAGGGGGTAGCAGTGAGTTGTCACAGTGCCTCATGAGGGGTACAACTACTGAAGACCATTTTGTTTACATCATATACATCCTTTTCTTTTTTGTCCTATTAAATCACCCCATGATTAAGAGTCTCTCTCCTTTGAGACATCGGGAGCAAAGTCAGCTGCAGGTGTAACTTCCTACAGCAGTTCCTACAAGGTTTCCCTCACATTAAGCATAGTTCTTCTGGGAGCTACAGTCACCAAGGGGAGATTCCCACCCCATGGAGGAAGCCATCACAGAGTACAAGCATCAGCTGAGCCCTTAATTTGGGCATAAGAACATTTGGCTCATCCAAAACTTTCTGTGGTAGAATAATATGTAGAAGACCCTATCCCTTTATGCATCTCCAGGAAATAATTTCGTTTCCAAATGGACTAGTTTGTCTGTGGTCATACAGACAGAGAGAGAATATAGTATTTACTTAATTTGGCCAATTTTGAAATCTTCCTTTAATTAGAGCTATATACAATCTGTTCTTGAAATTCATTTATTTATACTACTCGGCGTCCCCACGGATATAATCAAACGAGAACTCTGCCTGCAAATATGTTTTTCCTCCTGCATTTAGAGCTCATGGCATTCCACGACACTTTGAGGCCAAAGTCTGCGACTTCAGAGAACCAATTCTTTGGCAGGAGTCATTTCTTGTGAAAATATTCTTTGGCCCAGAATGACAAGGCTTATGCAGCTCCCCACAGTTCCCTATCGCTAAAATACCACAAGCTATTATGGAATGAAAAGGAGCCACGAGGCTAAGCCAATGTCCTCTGGATCACTGAAAATCTGAGAAGCTGATCCAATTTAAGAGTCTGATCCTATTTGAGAGCCTGTCCTAAGAAAAGATGGATTTCTTTTTTTTTTTTTCCCCTCCAAATCACATTATCATTAAAGTCTGTCTAGCCACATAAGAAGATAGCATCTTGAAAGGTGAAAGAAAAACATTACCTGTTATCTCACCCGCATGAATGGCCAGAGCTCAAATGCTTGTTTTCAAAGCAGCATCTAGCCTGAAAATGAGCAGTCACCATCCAAACCCACTCAAAATACACAGCATGATTTGATTAACTGTACAGAAAAAAAACCCCAAACAGATTAGCAGCCCTACAGAATTAGCAGCTGATGAGCTGTTACAGCTTGAGCTGCTGCATCCCCACCGGGCGTAGCACTTCAGGTTGAATTCCCCTCTCCTGGAGCCTTGTTGGGGTGAGCTTAAAGGACTAACAAATTTGGAGTACAGCTTAATGTGGGGACGGGGTGTGGGGAAGTATTGCAGCCAGCCCAGGTACCTGCCCGAGTCACTGCTGTCACTTCAGGGATCGCTGGAGAAATGGGAATGAAAATGGAATAGGACAAGGAGCTCGCTGCATCAGGGGGCTGAAAAAAGAGTGGGTTTAGTCCTGATGTCACTTCAATGAGAGCTGAAGATCTTGAAAAGCTTACTTCCAGAGATCTACTAGATGTGAATTCAGTGTTCTCGGGGTTTAGGAGAGAAATAGGTTTTGCACAAAACTCATCAGGATGAGTGCTGTCAAGGAGTAAAAGCACCTGGGTGAGGGAAAACCTCAATTCTGGATAAAACTCCTGCCAACGAGTTTCTCTTTGCATCTGTTCCTGAAGCACGTAAGTAGAAGGGGGCCCAGTTGAGTGACTGGGACAAGCAGGAGACACTGGCCTCATGAATTTACAGATACACAAAGGCTGCAGGGAAAATGAGTATGATCCTTATTGCATAATGCCCTGGAACGTGGCAGACACCTCCAAAGAAACTCTGCAAAGTCCTCTTAGAGGCAATAGAGCAAAGCAACGAGAGGCATGCTGGGAAAACAAACAAGGAAAGGCTGGGAAGGGGAACTGGGCATTACTTGGAAAAGGTGAGCTCTTCACATTATACAGCACGTGCCTCCAACCCTTTTCAGGGATTTTTCCACTCAACCCCAAGCATGACTTTGTTGCAGACAGAAGGATGGTGTCCCTGGGTGCTGCCATATACAAAGACAGGTAGTCTCTGGACTTTCTCAGGGTGCAAGATTTGGCACAGGAAAACCTAATGTGCAAAAGTCCCCTTTGCTCCACTTTTTATAATTATTTATACCTCCCTTAAGCAAGGCAAAGCAAATGAAATTTCATCAACGCAGCACTTTGGCATTTTGCAGCCCTTTATCTATCTAAGTAGCAACAGAAAGTTTTGGAAAGCAGAAACAAAACTGCTGGATGTCACCACACAATTCATCTGTTTTCATTTGCAGCTTCAGGTTTTATTAAGACAGCAGAAGGATCAGAGCTGAATCAAGCACGTGACACCAAGACAATTCAGGATTTTTTCCTAATATCTTGTTATTTTTGAGCCTACAATAGAAACCAAATGTCTCCATCAGGATTAGGCCATAAGCCACCCACAAAAAAATCCAAACATTGCCAAATATAAACTGTCTCAATTATTTTTCTCTTTTTTTTTTTCCTGTCTGCAAACAAAACACCGTCAGCTTGTTTACACAGAACAGCAACCAGCTTTGCAATTAAGGAAGGCAAACGTTCAACAGCTAATTTGCATTATTTTCCATGCAAATGGAGCATTTATCAAGCCAGCAGAAAGGTAGGAAGAGCCAACTCTCTCTAAGGAACGACGCACGGCAGGTTAAATCGCGTCGCTTGCTGGTATGGAAAGAGGAACCACAAGAAAAGAGCAACACAGTAGGAAGGGCCAACCATTTCCATTTCCATTTCCCTCTGAGAAGCTGTGAGGATGAATTAGAAGCTTAGTCACTGCAATGTGTGGGTGCAGGACATGGAGTATAATCAAGATCACTTTCAGTAAGAGCTTTTCAAAACACATAAACACATGTATTAAAAAGGTAGCTCCTCGCCCAGTACTGGAGCTACAGGGCAAAGAATAAGTGGTTTGCATGTACTTGACCCTGCCACCAGCCCTGGGCAAGGCACGGTGACTTATTCTCTTTTTAAGCTGTTCCCTTCTAAAGCCAGGGTTTGTCTCGATCCCTCTCTTGGGTTTGTCTCGATCCCTCTCTTGGGTTTGTCTCGATCCCTCTCTTGGGTTTCTTTCGATCTCTCTCTCGGGTTCATCTTGATCCCTCTCTTGGAATGCATCAAACACAGTGGTGGTGTTTGTATAATAGAGAAGGACGGTTAAAATCCTGGAAAACCACTATAAATATGGGGGAAAACCCATCTGCCGTCGGGACAACCAGGTACTCTGTCAAAGGTAGGTTGGCCAATACAGGAAACAACAGCTCAGGGTCAAAGTCTCTTCACTTTTGAACAGTTCCAAAGGGGATGCAATTGGAGTTAGGTTATTATGGGGAGATTGAAACTGCAGTCTAAGATCACAGAACCATAGTGTTGGAGTAATTTGGGGTTAGAAGGGCCCTTTCAAGGTCACCCTGTCCAACCCCCTGCAGGGAGCAGGGCCATCTGCAACCAGAGCAGGGTGCTCAGAGCCCCG
>JANIJG010018095.1:8259-29166 GCA_024611175.1 Megaceryle torquata
CCGAGCCGCTCCGGGGCCGAGCCGCTCCGGGGCCGAGCCGCTCCGGGGCCGAGCCGCTCCGGGGCCGAGCCGCTCCGGGGCCGAGCCGCTCCGCAGCGCAGAGGCAGGTCTGGGGTAATAAAGGCTCCTGTTCCTGTGTCTGTCACCCGAAGGTTTCCCTCTGGTAGGGAAACGACAGGGGAGCGGGGGGAGGACCGGTGGGGCAGCAGCACCTCGCGAGAGCCGCAGGCGACATCGGGGCCCTGCCAGAGTAACGGACCCACCGCTGCCTGCAACGAGCTGCCCCGCGGAGCGCGGCGAGCAGCGCGGGGTGCTGTTCTTCGCGCGGGCAGGCAGGGAGGGAGGGACGCTGGCCAGTTGGAAGTCATACACCTCCCAGAAGAAAGCTCAGCCATGGCTTCCACTCGGGCTAAGGCCAAGGCCGGAAGATTTGCGGCGGCCCAGGCGGAACTGCCCCGGAGGTACACATCTGGTCAAGCCCCGGGCTGCAAGGAATGTCTGAGCCTGTCGCTCGTACCTGCGGGCAGCAGAGACACCCCCGTGTGCGGGGTGACCGGGTGAGGGATTTGCTCAGCCTAGGGGCAGAGCAGGGAGAGGAGGTGGAGAAATGGAGAAGTATCAGCGGGTGTGAGGACAGAGATCAGTGGGGCCACAGCCTGAGGAGAAGGCAGCAGCTGGAGGCTCCACCAGAAGGAGAAGGACCCCTCCCCTCTTGCCACCGGGCAGAAGGAGGGGACCTAACAGGAAGGGGAATGGACACAGGTCCCTGCTCTGGGCAGGAGGCAAATCCCCATCCAGGGCTCCCCCATCTTCCCAGTTGCTTCTACACAATAGATAAGGGGTCTAGAACTGGAGGACCAGGGAAAAGACGGGGAAATGACCTGAAGTTGCACCAGGGGAGTTTTAGATATCGTATTAGGAAGAATTTCTTCAAGAGTAGTAAGGTGCTGGAATGGGCTGCTCAGGGTGGTGGTGGAGTCACCATCCCTGTAGATGAGCACTTAAAGGACATGCTCTGGTAGGATGGTGAGATGTTTTTTGTGTTGGTTTGGTTGTTTTGTTTGTGGTGGGTTTGTTTGTTTGTTTGTTTGTTTGTTTGTTTGTTTGTTTTAGGGGGGCGTTGGTTGGTTGGTTTGGTTTTGGTGGGGATTTTTTTGTTTTGTTTAGTTTTGGTTTTGTTTTTGTGTTTTTGATTGTTTGGGATTTTATCTTTTGGTTGGTAGGTTTGGGGTTTTTTTTTTTTGGGGGGTTTGTTTGGGGTGGGAGGGTTGATGGTTTTTTTTACGGTTAGACACGGTGATCTTAGAGGTTTTAGAGGTCTTTTCCAACTGTGACAATTCTGCCTTCCTGTGAGGAGACAGTGTTGAGTTGACAGAAGGTGGTTGTCCCATTCTTCTGAACATGAGGACACACAGGAAGCCTCATCCTCCAAAGTTCATCAGCACAAGGCTTCCAAGTCAGTCCCATATTGGTGTCCATTGGACAGAATAGAATGTATCCATATTTCATGGATGTGTAACATGAACTCCAACAGGAAAAGCAGACTGTCTCAGCTCCTACTTTGTAGGAGATCCAGCTCTAATAATGTTGTTACTGTAACTGTCTTTCCCCATTTGGTATTTTCAAGAAGACTGAGCAATGATCACTTACAGTATCGACAAGCAAATGTGTTTATGAAAATAAAATCGATATGTGACTTAGAAACATTCAATTTCACATATTTCATTTGCAAATTGTTCCATGAAGATTTTATTTACTTTTTAATAAAATCCCTCAGCTTTATAGAAAATCAATTTCTTGTCATCTAAATGTTGTCTTATAGCTCAGCATGCCTTCAATTTATTTTTGTAGTGTTCCCTATTAATAGGGATGTATATTAGAAATAGCTGTAAAAATATCTGCTGTGCTTTTTTGATGGAGAGAATCTTAGAGAAGTTTGATGAAATTATATTTAAAATGAGTGCTCTATATTTTAAATTTGTATAATTTATGTGTCCAGGGTGACAGATTAATCATAGGTGCTTGTATAGCATAAAACACCAATTACAATAAACAAAAATTAACTTGTCAGAGTTGTCATGTATGCAAGAATTAGCTTGAGTAATAAAAGAAGATTTTAAGACAACTTTTCCTCACTCTTCTGTTTGTTTGGTTGTTTTTGTTTGTTTGGTTGTTTTTTTGTTTCTAAATGCTCCCTGCCTTGAAAATCAGTGGAATTAGTGAACTATAGTTTACCATAGGTTGTTATGTATTTCAGAAGAGAGTGATATAAATAAGAAATAAAGATAAATGCTAGTCTTGTATGAAGAATCCGTAAGAATGATCTTCAAAAGAGAAGAAGTGGACTTTAAGCTAATGAGTTGTGCTACTATAAACACTAATGAAAGGGCAGAGTGACATTGTGAGTCTGGAAAGGGTGTGTTAAACAGTAGTAGTGGAATGGATAATTGGACAATTTGGGGTTTGGTGGAAGTCATTGCTATGCAAAATCAATTACTAAAATGAACATGCTTTTTTGAATATTGGTTTCCTTCTCCATATCACTGTCTACTAAAATCATAAGGATGACTCTTCTTGCCTCTCTTTCCTGCACCCTCTGAACAGATAATTTCTGATCAGTTTTAGCATCTCCAACTCTCCAGAAGAGAGAAAGAGAGGTGTTGGGAGAGAGAGGAAAGATATGATGGCCAGTCTGGAATTGATTAGAAATACTTTGGGGGGAAGAAACAGAGGGAAGAGTGAAATAAATAGGCAAGAAAGTATGGCCACTGAACATGGAGGAGAGAGGTAGTCTTGGAAAAATTATGTCTGACACCATGATGTCACCAATTAAAGTTGAATGTAACGTAACTAAATTAGAAAAGATGGCTCCCTTACAAAAATATTTATATTATATAATATTGTTTTAATGAAGAAGATAAAGTTTGGAATTTAAAGTATTTATCTCCAGTAAATCTTGAATTTAAATGAATAGTACATATGAAAGAAGGAGTAGAACCTTAACGTTGTCCTAATTTTTAACAGTTTAATAGTAAAATTAATATCAAAAGGTAGCTCCTGCCTGTAAGTGCAAGTAGTAACAGGACAAACTTGACTCCCCTCAACCATTTATCTATAAGCAAATGTACAAAAATAAAAAAAACCAACAAATATTAGTCAAAATATGATAGTGCTGTATTAAAAGTCCACCTCCAAGTGTCTAGCTATGAAAGGGAAGTATTTTGAAAATGGACATTTTCACACCACAAAAATGAAATTATTAAATCTGAATGAAGATAGAAATAGAACAAAGCAAGAACAGCTACATTATTAGTAGTGATAAGGAAAGCTGTCTTATGCTTCAGCAGACCTTGGCCATCTGGAAAATAGACCAGAAGTAGCTATGTAAAAACCTAGCAGTGGTCCAAAAATATTTTCAGTCCAGACAAATGATATCTATTTAAAGACTATACTTACAGATCCATGGGAAAAGTACAGAATAAGTAGATTGTCAACCTATGCAAGATGGCTGACTAATAATCAGATCTTAAAATGTAAACCAATGTTGTGATAGATTAATCATAGCCATGGAGTATGACGGAGCTTCAGTGGGAATGCTCTGACAGCCCATAATAAATCAACCATGAGCTACATGCAGAGCAAGTAAATAAGCTCAAAACCAAATGTAGAGCATAAGAGTCAGGCACAGAAGTAGATCATCAAATAATATATATGTCAAGGGTTAGGGCCTGGGCCACCCACTAGATGAATAATAAATGCTCTCTGTTAATCACCCTCCCTTCTCAAAGGGAAAAGGAATAAGGGAGAAAGACATGAATTGGAAAACTAAAACCACTTTAATGAAAATAATAATAATAATAAATTGAATATATACAAATATATACAAAATCAGTATCAAAGTCAACTCACCTGATGTTGCTGTCACCACTGACACTGTGGAGCAGGCACTGGAGAAGTCCCAGACTGGATTCAGCAGCAGATGGGAACCAGATTCAATAACTGGATTCTGGAATTGGATTCAGGAACACACAGATTTGTATTGAAGGCAGAACAGACAGAATCCTTCTCAGATGCTGGCCATTGAGGAAGAGAGCTTGACCCATGTCATCCCTCAGATTTATGCTGAATATGACATATATAGGATGGAATCCCTCATTGGTCAGTTTAAGGTCACCTATCCCATCTGCTTGTCCCTGCAGGTGCAGCCTTTTACTTTCTACACCCCTCACCATGGTACACAAGATCCATCAGTGGTCTTGGTCTGCACAGGAGCAAGTATGAGCATCTGCACACCAGTCCTTGGTAGTAAATATAAGCATCAAGCATCATCACTGCTAGAAGCAGACAACTGTCTGCTGTTAGCTTCAGAAAGTGCAGTTAGTTAAAAGAGACTGAACTGAAGAGTAAAATCACTGGTCAGAGTTAGTTCTGTTCTAACTCAAACCAGGACATTATGTAAATGTGGAGATTGTAAGAAAGATATATGATATTGTTACAAGTAAATGCACAAGTACAAAGATAGGAGACAAAAAAAATGCAAAAGAATATGTAAGCACTTTTGCCAAATTATGAAGGCAAAAATATTTTCAAGTGCTTCACCTGGAAAAGGACACTGACAACTGATGACTGGGCAGGTAGTTGCATCCCTGCCCCATGGGCACAGCAGTCAGGTGAGCATGGCAGCAACAGCGTGTGGCTGCTGGTAGAGGGAGCATGCAGTCAGCAAGGTGAGACTTGAATGGATCAGCAAAACAGCTGATGGCAGCCCAGATAGGAGACAAAGGCATAAGCCTGGGATATATCTAGAACCAGATAAATATAAAATTTTGATTATTTTTTAAAATATTTTGATACAGGCCCTGGAAAGACAAAATCATTACAAAACCTAAATGAAGATAATAAATCAATTCAGAAACACTATAACAAATCTCAAAACCTCAAAATATCTTCCATAAATTGCAGATATTTGCAAACTCTGAGGAATTGATTGACCGAAGAATGAAAAAACAATAGTTGCTTCAACGTGATGCATTTATCCCATATGTCAGAGAACTAGTGACCTATTCGAAAATACTTAAGATGTGAATAAAAAGGTAAAGATAAAAATCATGACACAAGGGCAAGGAGGAGACATCTTCCTATGAAAGGGACAGCCTGTAGTTTTTGCCTCAGTGACAGTAACATGAATAGAATAAAGGTAGACCCAAATTGAGAGAAATGCCTTGCAGTGATGTTTGTACATGAAAAGTTCAACCAGCTCTTTCAGGAGCAGGAAGCCATTCAAGCAGAACATGACTATAAATCACTGGAGAACATTTCTTAAAAACTCCTCCAAGCTGCTCCAATGTGTTTCAGCCCCTACTCTGAAAGAGTGGCACTGTTATTTTAGAGGTATGCTGCTAGAAAAGGACTGTGATTACTGACAATTTATCCAGGGAAGAATTGTAACATTAAAGGAAAGACAAGTGAATATGAATAGGAAATTCCAACTCCTTCAGGAATATAAAAGATGTGAGAACACTGAGTCCATTGGACAATAAATTTTCATGTCCTTTTTTTAAGAAAACGTCTGGAGAGAATCACATGAAGCAAGGAAGGCAAACATTTACAAATAGTCACATTTTTCTATCAGGCTGTTTGGTTGAATGAAGGAAGCTCCAACTCCTTCTGAAGTGTGACAGCACGCGTGACATGAGTATCCAAGAACACATCAAAATGTACATTGCAGTCAATCTGTAATGTCCAGAATATTAAAAACTAAATTCTGCATTCCAGAATACATGCCTGTACCTGGAAAGTTTAGGCACCCTGTGTATCAGCAAACAGTCCCAAAGATCTCTGAGATCTAGTGAGCAGTTGTGATACACATAGGAGAAGGCCAGGCAAGCCACAAAAAAAGGAAAGTAAAAATGTACAGCTTTCGTCACAGTCCTTGGAGTGAAGAAAAAATAGATCTCGTAATCACAAGCCACTTATTATAGTAGACTGATTTCTTAGCTGCCTCAGTGACGGGTCAAGATTTATTTAAGTACAATTGTTATCACATAGTATTATTTCATAGAATGGCAAGAAATTAATTAGGAACTATACAGGGTTAGGTGAAATGTCCATCTAACTCCTATTCCTGTAGGGTAAAGAGGATATATTTAGGGGTGTGGAAAAGTGCAGGTCAGGCATAGAGGTAGTTCCCCAAAATGTCCCTTCACCTTACTATGGCCTGGGACTTCCTAAACCAGAATTGTTGTTTTTGTTTATTAGCCTCCAAAGAAGTATTTCTTTATATATTATTTCTTTATAGCTGGAAGAATCAGTCATTGCCTTTCATTATACAGCACGTTCATCTCTCTCAGTACTTCAGTGTTTTCTCTGGTAACTGCTGTTGGTCTTGTGTCAACTTTCTCATGTGCAGTCAAACCTTTCCTGAAGTACAGTGGCCCATACTGATACAGTATTTCATATGAGGCTTTACTAGTGTGACATAGACCACAAGATTAACCCAATACATTTTACAGGTGAAATACGCATTTCTCAGAATCTTTGCATAGCACAGAGGCAGAACAGATGTAGTTTTGTTTGCTATGACATTGTTTCTATGAGAATAAAAGCTTATTTCTTTTTCTTGTGCCAAAGTATTGTGGAGATGCTATTGAAAGCAGGGCTGATTTCACTGGAGGTTATAATTCTCTGTCTTTTATCTACTTGTAGCAAAGAAAATAGTTCCTACACAGTGTAACATACCAACAACATTGTAAAGTCATTCCTCACTTATCTGTGTGACTGTTACAAGCTCCCTCTTACATAAGGCGTGAACACTGAAGAGTCAGTGCTTAGACGTCAACATAATGGACAACTAAGAAATAACTTGAATGAAGAGAACAATTTTGTACTTCAGTAATGTAACTAATGAGTCATGGATGTCCTGCATGAAATGCCTTAAGCCTATTATAAGGCTTATCCCATTCTAACCTCTAATTATCTAATGAGGAAAGGGGGAAAATTTTCTATCTGTGTGATGCTTAAGTGGGTTTTCTGGGAAAAAGAGAAGAAAAAAAAAATCTTATTTGTAGCTATAGCATTCAGGGACACAATTAATCTTCTCAGCACAGTCTTCATTTCTTCTGCAGCAGAAAGCATGCATAACCCTGTATGAGGATGTGCACTCCTCAAGAAGGACCAAGCCACTTCATTAATCCTGTTGTTAGGGGATCTTCATAGTTTTGGAAGTCCTTAAATTTAACAGGCAAAAATCTCATCCCTGTCACTTCCTCTTTGTCCTGCTCTGGAGGCAAAAAAGAAAGCCATGTTGTGCCCAGTCTTACCCTGAGTCTTCAATGAGAAAGAGAATCAGGGTTTCGCTGGCAATTTTTTATCATGCCCTACCACGTCTTTGGTTTTGTCAACACTTTCCTACAAATTTCACTGCAGGTATTAGGTTTGCCATCAGAGAGAACTTATGCTTAACAACCCTAATCACCTCAAGATCATCCTGCAAGGCTTTTCAGCCAGCAGCCTTGTAGACTCTGTTCTCTCTGTGCTGGCTTCCCTCAACACTCAGCAGTCAGCTGGAAAGCAACAGCTGATCAGAAGATAGCAGCAGCAAGTGACAGAGCAGATGGTGGTATCTTCCAGCCCTTAACCAGGTCACTCCCAGTACTCAAATTATGATTCAACCATGAGTTATAGGAATTTTCAGCCAAAAGTGATCCCTAGTCCTGCAGACATTGCTGCTGAACAGTGAACTGGTTTGAGGGATGATACAAATGATGAGAAGATTTCTGCAGTGCAGGGGGAAAATGTTTTGACTTTTGAGGCTTTTCATCAAATGAACCTGAAGCACTTTCAGTGTTTAATGTTTTAACAACTCCATATTAACTTCTGTAAGTGTTAAGTAACGCAGAAACATGAATACTTTTCTCATCAGTTTTGCGGTTCTTATGAAGTCATTAGTATCTCTTAGCAATTAAAATGAATTCTACATTTCCACAATGTTTTTTATTTTGACCCTATTTATTGTTTTCAGATGGGGCTATCTTTAGCTGTATATCTTCTCTGAAAATGCAGGGTTTAATAACACACTAATATGCATCTAAGTGTCCAATTAACAGACGAAAACTCCCAAATAAAACGGAACTAAGCTGTTTCCAGGTTTCTGAATCTGTGAATGTGCTTGTCACCTGTAGCTCTTTACCACACGTGACAAGTATATTTGTGTGGACAAGCTGGAGATCACAGAATAGAATCCCATGTTTATGATACAGCCTACAGATGAAGAAAAGTATTGGACTCATGAATTAAATGTTGTTTACATTTAAAAAAAAAATAGTTCTATTTAACACAAATGCAGTTTTGAATTTCAGAACCTTCTAACATTTATATTTCTTACAGCAAAAACATTAATGTTAATACAGAGATTTTTTTTTTTTTTTTCCCCAGTTGCCCTGGTCCTTCTAGCTGCATTGTTAAATTTTTTTTTTTTTCAAATTGGCTTCCCAGGACCTGGCAGAAAATGAGGCACAAGCAAGAATTATTTATAGATAAATTCCACTTTACTGTCAGAGGTGAACAGAGAAACTCCATGACTGTTGATGTAGAATACCTGTGAACAGCTGCATGCAGTTAAGCAACAGAAGTACAAGGGAGACTTGCACTTTTGTTTATCCAAGAAATTCACCATGTCTGTTTTATTAAACAGCAGTTTAAGAATGCAAAATACTTGTCACTTATTTACCTTGGTGGACTCAGCTGATTAAATAAAAGCAACTAAAGTGACTGCTTACACACAACTTGGTCTGTATTGCCTTTCAAATACCATGCTAATGCATTTTTAGAAAAAGAAGGCAGAGGGAAGGAATCTATTTTTTTTCCACAGTTGCTGCTCTCCAGGCTTTCAATTCATCTCTAAGATTAGGTCTGTTTTGTTTCACATTTCTCAGGACCTTGTGGAAGTCTGACAAGAGGCTTCTCTCTCTACAGGGAGTGACCAGAAATGCTCCTGCACAAGGCTGGTATCCATGGCACACTTCCAGCTTTCGAAGTGGTTCTCAGGGATGAGATGGACCCTATTAAAACATTTCTACTGACTGGGGAAAGGATGGCTTAACTGGTGACTAAGGAAAACTGTGGTCCCAAAATGAAAGCAATGGTTTCCTTTCATCTCATCCATGCAGTATCTCATATTCCTGCACATAGCTCCAGTGACTGCTGCTCACTGACTTTGAACTTTGTGTCCCTTTCTCCTTTCCCTTAGTCCTGGCACATTTTTCTCACCTTCACAGGTAAAAGCATCTATGGCTTCTTCTCGAGATTTAATCTCTCATATCATCCAGAAGGTTCCCCATCTTCTTCATAGGTAGACTGATCTCTGAAAACACCTGAGTCACAGATGGGTGTCTGAGGAATTCCCCATTAGTGCTTCAGTCTTCTAAGTCTGTCTACACATTGGCTGATAGGCTGGAAACTTCTCATGGCAAGCATCTGCTTTTCATCAACATCTGGGAAATGTTTATCACTTCATAATCTCCCAACCCAACAAAAGACAACTCTGTCTGTGTAGCTCTGTGTGGTTAGCCACATATTGAAGCTTCTCTTGAGACTTCTGGGCTCCTGAAAGCACTGCAGAGCAAGGTCCCTGCTTTTGAAGCAGAGATAGAAGTAGGGGATGGGTGGAAAACTCACATGTCATGGAATGGGAAGGAAACTGTAAAGTACACTCATGAGGTGGAGTATTTGTATTGAATGAAACCTGCACTGCACAGAAAAAATTTAGACTAAGGAATGAAATACACAGGAATGGGGCAATAACCTGAAGTAGAAAATTTAATAACCACATTATCTATACAAATATTCCAATAAAACCATCACTAAAGCTTCATTCACTTCAGCTGGGTCCTTTCTAGTCACAGCAAGTTTCAGGCCCCAGAAAACACCTGAGGGAATCTGCCTTAAACACAAGGACACCTGCACCAGAAGCACCTTTGCATGCAGTCAGGTTACTTATTCAGAGAGTAAAATAAATGTCCCAGCCCAGGATATTTAGTTTCAGCTAAATATCAGTGAATCTCCCTATGCAGTTTGAGGAATGAGAGGCACTACCAGAGAGTAGTTTCCTATGTTGGGCTGTGAGGAGTTGAGGGGTGCTTTGCTTCTGGTGGGGATGCTTCAGCTAAATTGGACTAATTTGGGCCTATGTGCCCAATCAAAATAAATTACCATAAATAAAAATGTAAATATCACTGGAGACCTCTCTTCACATTTACACATACATACTGTAAGTATCCAACATATTTGCATCAAAACAAATTTTGTGATACAGAGCCTTGCACGCTTATTCTAATTCATTGGCATTTATTGAAATTAGCAGCCCTCTCAGATTAAATTATTTCCTGAGAATGCAAATTGAAAATAGTGCCCATTATCCTGAATACAAACCTTCATTTGTATTATCAGAGCTTTTCTAACCTTTTGCAAAAACTTTGATGAACTTCTAATATACTTTTGCAAGATCTCGGCTCAAACAATTTATACTCAGCAACTAGTTGTAAATTTTCAGCATACTTCTGTGTTGAGGACAACACCACACCAAAGTCTGAAACAGGAACATCTTCCTGAAGTAGCACCTTAAGTGATTTCAGGCTGAGCTAAAGACCCAGCCTTCACAGCCCCAGTCTGCAAAAGTTAAATAGTGTCTGTGGGTTAAACACAAAGGGGAGTATTACAGACACTGACCAATAGTTTAGACTTGCATAGTTCCAGAAGCAGCAAGAAAAACTAAGCTGTAACAACATACTTGTTGTAAATTCTTTGCTCAGCTCTTTCTGACATTTGCTTATGCTATTAATTTAGGCTTTTCTAATGTAACTGGGAAAAAAAAAAAAAAGATAAAGAAAAAAACAACCAAAAAATGTTAAATTTATCTGCACTTCATATCTAGTATAGGTCACTGGTCTATTTTGTAGAAACTTATAGAGTGGGATAGGGTCAAAAAGTTACAACAGTGACTTTGTACCATGGTGCTTTGATGCTTCCAACTCTATCCTTCTTGATGTCTTCAAAAACCTCATTTAAAATTATTATGACAGCAGAATTTCTTTGTGGAATGTAGGCATAAAGTATCAGGTTGGTCTTGATCATAAGCACATATTTATTCTAGCACCACTGTCACTCATATTTCACAGAATTGTACTGATTTATCTCTGACTGGGCTGGCAAGTGAGTAAAGCTATAGCTGCCTGTCTTGGACATCTTATCAGCTAAATCCTGGACAGCAAAACTCTTAGTTACCATGATGAATGAAGCCTTGTCACTCTCTATCATTTCAAAAGTACATATGACCCTCTGTTCTGCCCTTACTCATCAGGTATATTACTCCATGATTGAAATCCCAAACTAAACTCTATGTTTATGTGTTTGTATATGTAACTTCTACAGGCAAAAGTTCTCAAGATATTGTCCAGTTTATTGCTCTATGATTCTTTTTTTTTCCTTTGTTAAAAGGTATAGTGAGCTCTTAATAAATGATCTTTATATTTACTTTTAGGGAGTCATCTCCAAATAGAGAGGTAGCAAAATTTTCATTCTATAATAAAGCCACCAGCCCAGGCATCTAAAAAAGGAGCCCAGCTTTTTTAGCCTCTCCTGAAAATACTGAAGTTCAAAGGATTGCACAAATGAGTAAGAATTAATTATACGAGGAAGGGAGAAAAGTCCGGATCTCAAATTCAGGCTTAATACTGCTGAAGAAAGCTAAAAGAAAATAGAGCATCTCACAGAAAAACTGCTACAAAGAACATTTCCTCCTTCCTCCTCACCTCACCCACAAACACCAAACTGCTCTTAAGGACACTGGATTCTTTATGTAACTCAACCCACTTGCTTTCTTCCATGGCTATTGCAGCCAGGCAAGCATTTCTGAAGCCAAATATTTGATGAGGCAGTCATAGCATAAAGAATGAGGAAAGAATCTGCACCCTAAGGAAAGTTTGTTATTGTGGCTTTCACACAGCTGGAAAATCCCATCCCTCTAGTATCTAAACCAATTTAATTAGCCCTAACTTGAGCTGCTCTGTTATTACACTGGTCCTTGACGAAACTGTTTTGCAGCATTTCTCCCTTGGTGTTTAGTGAATTACTGCTAGGAGGAGTATTTTTAAAGCATTTGGGGTCAGCTGCCTGCTCCTCCTCTCCAGCCTTTGAGGAATGCTGAGTAAGTTGTTCTTATCTATTAAACTTATATTATTGCATCTGGGTTCCAGCAGTTACTGTGTAAACTAACAGATCCCACTTAGGCAACTGAGGCTTATATTTTACACATGGCCATCAGATCTAGTGAGGGAGCAAAACAAATCTCACAAAAATGTAATTTTCATTTAAAATCTGTCTACAGTCAGAAGCTCTTTCTTAGGTAAATTGGTGGGTCTAGAGAAGAATCATTGGGCTTTTTATCTTCAGGTCACTGGTGCTTCTTGTACCATCATCCAGCTGCTTCCTGGTAATATTGTCCAACACTGCCTGCAACAGGTGGTCAAGTCAAAGTCTCTGGGAAACTGCTAATGACAGCCTTAGCATGCAGATTAAAGAATTAGCCTCTCCCCAATGATATGCAGCCCACCAGGTTGGAGTTGAAATTTGTTAGGAAGGAGTTAACAAGAGACCTGGATAAAATTTTTCTGTGGATATAGAAGGGATTTTAGTGTCCAGATATTGTTAATTTAGCTCCTTTTATTTAGGACCTGGCTACTTTCACATGGACAAACTTGGAAATGTTCATTGATGTTAGTTTTTATTGCACTTTAGCAATATACATAATCAAGCTTCAAGAGTGCTTTGAGCTTCTCCATCCTTTCTTTTTATGTCAAAGCTGTAATACTGAATAAGAACTAGGTTACTGCATTTTGAGAAAACCATAATTTCTCAGGAGTGACCCCCTCTAATATTGCATTTACTTTTGAGTGAAGGGACAATAAGAGATTAAATCCACTCAAAAAATACTATTTTGGTAAAAGCTATTTGAGCCTCTGAGATTCACAAAATACATTTGTAAGTTGAGTCACTCCTACCTTAACCAGAACAACTCTGTAGGTCCTTCCTTATTAAGCTTTTGTAAAGCCAGGTAGCTATGTAGTCTTTGGAACACAGGCTTTGTCGTGCTATTTGCTTTTGGTATTTGAAAGATGCATAGACTCCATTTTAGAGAACTAAAACCAGAGTCTGAGGTATTCCACTCCACTTTAGATTGTTCCTCCTCAAATCTTATTTAAAAGATAACCAATACCAAATAACCACAAACAAAACAAAAAAATGCAGGGGAAAAGTCAGTGCTCTCTTTCTTGCACCCTGGAGGTGCAGGAACTGAGATGCACTGGGCTGTGTTGCTTCATCTCTGATGTCACCTTTTGCACCAATAATCATTGTGGACACCTCCCTGAAAGCCTTTACCTGGACCTTGGCAAATCCCTCTCTAAAGATCTGTGGCTCAAACTCCTCTTTGCTACATGTAGTATCATAAAAAGTGTAGAGGAGAGTCCGTTTCCTGACGTAGCTGCTTCTTTATTTTCTCCTGTGGTTCCCAGAGGGGCAGAGCATACATGGCCACATTTGTAGTACAAATTCTTCCTTTCTTAGAGACACTGCACTGCCTTTAGTCTTTACCCAATGATAACCTCCACACTATGCAAGGCATTGTTCATGCTGGTTTTATATTGGCTGTGGGAGAGACAGACAAATGGCAGCTAACACGACACACAGTTGGAAAGCTATAATCAAATGACATTTGATTCCCTAGGTAATCTCCCCAGAATTTTACGACCTAGCCAGATGAGTTTATTGTAGTTTAGTACATGAGACCATGCGGCTGAGATGATCCTGAAACAGTCTGAGTAAATTTAGCATCTCGTGTGGAAAAATGGTCAGAGGCAGTCAAAATGCACTGCACCTGGTGGTATTCTTAACAAAGGCATAACAAGGCAGTGAGTGGCCTACTTTGTTCAGATTAGTTGTCTGTAAAGTACTTTGGTATTTTGAGAGGAAATGCAATGCATTGGCCCTAAAATAGTGTGTGTGATCTGATTTAGCAGAGCACATAAATCACTTTTGGCAGTATAAGTTCTCACCACAATAATGTTATAGAAAATAGGACTTCTTGTTTTTAAAAGTAGAGATTAGAGATGAGTTCAGCAATTAATAAAGTTTATAGCTCCAGATGGACTGAGTATCAGTGTCAAGTACTCACTATATAGCCACCCATGGTAATTTATTTATGGGGCAGCTGGCATTACCTGAACTTGGGCCTTGGATACCAGCTTAACTACATGTTTAAGTCTGTCACAGCATCCAGCTACTGACATTTTCAATTGCATTTTTTTAATACAAGAATGGACAGACTTTCTTCTCCTTTATATTTACTAAAAAAGTAAGGAAAATACACACAGCATGAGACTTTCAGCAGACTTTTTGCAAAGATGGGAGAAGGGAACATGACAAGATTGTCACTCCTTCTCCCTGTAACCTGGCCAAAGCAGTAGTCAAGAGACTTATAATTCAAATGTTACTAACTCCCAGACAGAGACTGGAAACAGCCCTTAGCCATCAAGCTTTCAGTGCATCTAGTATCCAGGGACTCTGTTTTCCAGGATGTTTACATTCTTCATCCATCTAGGGTTCATCTTTTTTTGTCAAACTGATAGTTAAAGGTTTCTTATTATTGATAAATGTTAGCAGATATTAGTAGACACAACAATATACAAGCATCTTGTTGATTTCTGACAACCTTTTTTTCAATATTAAATATATATATGTTTCAAAAGTGAGATGAATGTTTTTTTCTGCAGAGCAGGAGAAGAGGTATAAGAGATATTAAGAACATTTATTTCAGAAGGTCTGCAATGGAAACTTGAAACTACTCAGTGCCATATTTCAGAAACCTCGATGGGCCATATTCTTCCAAAATACTGTGTGGAACCATAATTGTTCACAAACATTATTACTTTGCTGAATTTTGTAAGATGGCTGTTTCTGCCATTCTCTTCAGTCTGGTAGTCTTGCAGTGGTTGGGAATTCCTGTTGGTTTGGGAATTGAAATTATTATGATGCTGCTTCTTTGTTGTTGGGGCATATAGTCAATACTGAGCTGAAAAAAGCACTAGTGATAACCCATGTTTTGACAGCTTGTCAATAATCCTGGTGTTATGATCAAAAGGGTTGCAGTAGGACTTATAACCTGTGTCAAGCAAACAGAGAGATTGACTGTATTGAGAGTAGGGTGAAAAAAATATCAGTTAACTTTTATTGCTAGGAAGTGAGCTGAAGACGAAAGATTGCTTGGTAAAAACACACTAAAAAGGGTATAGTGAACAGATCCTCTGAAGTGTACAGTCAACAGGTTATTAATGGGAGAATTGGTAACTGGATATTGTGATTTCCCACGTGGTCACTTTCAATTTACTGAATATTTCATCTTAACTGTTTTGTCTTTTACCACCCCACAAGTCTTTACAGCAAAGCTTTATTTAAAAATGATCCATGTTTTGTACTTGTACATTAATATTTAAGCCAATATTTAATCCAGTTCCAGGCTCCCCATTCAACAGAGAGAAGGAACTACTGGAGAGAGTTCAACAGACGGCTACAAAGTTGATTAGGGGACTGGAGCATTCCCTCTTACAAGAGAAGGCTGAGATACTGGGTCTGTTTAGCCTGGAGAAGAGAGGACTTAAAGGAGATCTTATCAATGCTTATAAATATCTAAAGGGCAGGTGTCAAAAAGTATGGGGTAAGACTTTTCAGTGGTGTCCAGCAGCAGGACAAATGGCAACAGGAACAAACTGGAACACGATAAATTCTGTCTGAACATGAGGAAAAACATCTTTCCTGTGAGGGTGACAAAGCACTGGAACAGGCTTCCCAGAGACATTGTGGAGTCTCCTTCTCTGGAGACTTTCAGAACTCACCTAGACACAGTCCTGTGCAACTTGCTGTAGGTGAACCTGCTTTAGCGGGGGGGTTGGACTAGATGATCTCCAGAGGTACTTTCCAATCCCTACCATTCTGTGATTCTGTAATTTCAGACAGCATTGAAGAGACATCAGCCCAAGTGGACAGAACATCAGCAGTTAGAAATCTCACAGAAACCAGGGGTTTCATGAAGCAAGGTATAGGAACAATTGAAAATATTTTATATTTACATTATTTTGGTTTATATTTGCATCCACATCTTCCTCATAAGCCCTCATGTACCTCAGGGTGGATTTTCATGAAGCATGAACTCAGAGCCAGTTTGGAGCCAGTGCTGTTCCATGATTAAGACCAGGGACAGAATTTGAGTTTAGGCTACTCGAGGCACCAGCACACCTAACTCAGCCCCTCACAAGTGCTTATTTGTTTTCATTACCTTCAGAGAGCACAGTCTTTCAAATTACGCTCCTATAGTCTTTTAAATCACAGCTTAATTAAGATGTCTAAGTAGCTTGACCAGACAGTACAAATAATACATTATACCCTGCCATAATTCCTTGGAATACTACAGCAATTTAATTGCAGTTCACCCCACCCTTGTTAAACTTGGCTAAAAATAATTATTAATAAGAAAATCTACATGGAGATTTTTGTGTCTGAGGACATTTTTTGTGGTGAATAGTGTGTGATACTTAGGGTCTCATTCTATTTCAGTAAAGTGCTTGAAAGGCAGAGTAATTAGTCAAACAGAAATCACATAAAAGGAAATTAAATAACACACAAACAGAACAGCTATCTCATGACAGCACTATTAGAGAACATTTCTCACATCAGAAAATAGCCATATAAAAGGAAAATGTGAACCCTGGCTGACTCAGGAAAGGTGATTTCAGTGGACACAAGGCAACACCAATGGCAATGTCCAAGACACTAAGAAAACTTTATTTGGAGCATTGTGTAATGTTTGGGTCAGATTGGTTTGAGGCAAAAAATCATTAATATTGGTAAAGTTGCAACAAAATACTGCTAGGGAAATCAGAATTTGTCTTGCAACAGTAGGCTTGAAGGCAATTCCTTGTTAATCTTAAGAAAAAAATAGTCTGAACACAGCATGATTTTGCTCTGTAAATATTCTAGGAACAAACAAAAAAGGGAAAGAATAAAGATTTAATCTATAAAAGAAAGACAACTCTCTTGGAAGATCTGTGCAGATGGGGTCTGATATTCCACATTGTGTCCTCTAGCTGGAAAAAAGTAATCAGCCCAAATATTTCTGACAGCAGTGTTGCCTAACCATGATGCATTCAGGAGAAATCCAGGCAGGCAAATTGCCAGGGCCACTTCAGTATTCCTGGGCAGGGAACCAAACTTCATGCAGACAGCACACCCAACAGATTCTTCTTTGCATCCAGTTTCTTCCAGAAATCCAACTGCCAGTGAAAAGTTACTGTCTTTAATTTTTGTAAGCAGACTTATTATTTTAAAATATGATACATAAATTTGGTAATTTATTGCTTCAGAAGGCCACTGGAAGTTTTGTCAGCAATTTACTGTGGAAGAAATAGGAGAGGAAATTCACCAATCAGTTGAAAACTCCTTTTTTAAGATGATAAGCCAAAATCAGTAATCTCAATTTATACTGAAAATTTATGGGATTCTGACAGACTCAATTAAACCTTACTAAAACTGACAACTGCTATTATGCACCTCTCTCCACAATACATTGATTAGCTCTCATTGGCTTTGGAATACCCCACTGTGTGCAGAAACCTGCTCCTTATGTAGTACTAAAATTATATGATCTATCAGACCTTCTTGAATAATCATACTTAAGATGATTGCACTGAAAGAGAAATTATAGAGAGGCAGCTAGCTAAACATTCAGAACAGCATTTTTATATGCAATTATAACTATGTATTGTCATCCACTACAAAACATATAGTATTAGTGTAAAATACAGGGCTACACAAAGAGAATAAAAATACTCAGTAAAGTTGTACAATTAAAAGAAAAAATAAATGTCAGACTTCTTGCAGAAGTATGCCCTGTTCATTATTTGTTATACTAAAATAACTCCAAGTCTATCAGTAGAAGTATTTGCGAACCCTGAAAGTTCCACAAAGCTGAGTGTAAACCATTATTTGCTCAAATAGATGAGCTGCAAATTCTATATTGGTGATCTATTGTCATTGCTTAAAAAAGTGTTATTTGTCCAACAGGAATTCTAAGGAAATTGAGTAAAACCCCTCTTCTTATTCTGGTGGACATTCACACACCAAGAACTCCACTGTAGCTAATTGCCACAAGAAAAACTGGTCTGTTTGCTGCATAAGCCGTTTCTTTCAAATTGTGTGTCCAGAGACAAAGGGCTGTGCTAGTGCAGGGCCATCACTATTCCATCGTCTGCACAGGAGTAGGAAATGCAAATTCCCTTCTTCTTCCCCTCTGCCTCTGCTCAACAACCATGGTGTAGAAGGACCAAATCTGTGTACACTACACTGCACTGCAACAGAGTGATACCTAATTTAACAGATGTAGGTGCTAGAAACAGATCATTGAATGAGATGCATTTTCCTTGATTTTTTTTTTGTGCGAGACAGAACACAGATAAATTGGATTAGGCACCCTCCATTAGCCTGCCTGTTATATCTGATATGTCATTTTACACAACCAAGGGGTCCCTTGCAGCAAAGCCTTGATAATCCCAGCCACCCAGCAGGCAGATTTAGGTGCTGTGTGATGCTGGGTTGCCTTATGACAGTAGGGACACTGTCAGACTGTGCCACCCTTTTCCTCCTTGTGGCATTGTGAACATGCAGAGGGGTATCAGGCTGGTATGGGGTATTCCACTTGGTCTTCTTAAGAAGGAATAAACATTGTTTTGTCTTGAAGGAAGCCCCTGACATCAAACAATACATCTTAGTGAATGTCTCTTAACTCAGACTAGAGCAGCAGAAAGAAAACCAAGGGGCTTCCTTGCTGGGCACAACACAGGTTACATGAAATCCTCTTTTTTTTCACATGTGACTCTGGAGCCTGGCATGCTGAAGTTTTTTTCAGGACAGTGAGTTTTATGGTGTTTTTTTTTTCCATAAATTGCCTTTTTTTTTTTTTTTTTTTCAGTTCTGTGCACTTTTAAAGAACTTCATCATCAATTTTGCCTGTTATAAACTGACCTCTGAAAGCCACAGAAATATATTCAGAAACAGAATCAGATTTCATGAGCTTAGGACAGACACTCTGCATATGAGTCTTTAAAAGGAAAACACCACTTACAAAAGTAAAATGATTTAAGTATGACTTTGAATGTTGTGGGACAGGAATGTTAGAAACAATGTTCCATGAAGGAAACCATTTATGCAAAAGCACAATCTTTGATCCTGCTTATGCAGGAGCTTTCTGGAAAATGGAAATGCAGGAACCCTAGAAGTTGAACAAATATTTGAAATTGATGGCACATTTCAGATGAAGAGGGAATCAATAATTTAATCATTCTATCATTCTTGGCTGAATTTCCTCTCTACCTGTAATAACACTAATACCGTTGACAATATGCGAGAGGAAGCAGAACAGACTTTGTCGGTAGGAGCACTATTCAGTCAAGTCCCCAGAGTGATTCTTGTCTGAATTTTGATTCTTAAACCTGGCAGTACTACACAGGATCAAAACCAGATCAGCCTTACTCCTGAGACTTAAAGATATGAATTTTCTACATTCGCTGGAGCAAATCCAATTTCCTCAGCTGTATCATGTTGAATCTGTCAGTGTCATTACAGTTGCAGAGAGAAAACTTTTAGATGTGGATCTTTAGATCTACAGGAAATGCAAAACCAGAAATGATAATAAATTTGTCCCTTGTGAATTGTCTGTGAACATGAAAATGTACTTTAAAAATAAGCCTTATAAAGACTTTGATAACTCTCACTCGCCTAGTCTTTTCACATCTAGCAAAATTACTCATGGAATTCACCCACATAGTGCCCTATCTCAGGAAGCAAACATCACATCCTACATTTTAAAATATGATCCCACAAGTATTTAAAAAAACAAATTTTCATTAAAAAAGTAACAGTCACAATTTTTAATTCATCTCTTTCCTCTCTCTGTAGTGTTCCATAATCACTGGCTGCTAATCACTGGAACTCCTACTTTTCATTTATTGAAATTTAAGTATTTTCATATAAACTGGGAGCACTTAATTAGAAAAGCTGAAACAAAACACTTGTGGTAAATACCTTATTGTTGCTGTTTAGAGTATTTGCCATGAGACAGGGAATTACTTTTTACCTGAAAGAAAACAGAGAAGGAGTTCGAAATTTGCTTTCTTCATCCCTTGGAAACACAAGGCTCCAGATTGAAAGGAGACAGCCCAAATACATCATTATCCTGTTTTATGGAAGTAGCCTTTTTTTTTTCAAGTTTTCTTGAACTTTTGTCAACTGCTTGAAAATGAAATCATTTTTTTGAGATTGAACTAAGCTTTATGTCCATCCTCTAGAATAGAGTGGAAAAAATTTCAATTGTCTCAAATTGATTTGAGTTTTACAGTTTGTCTCAATTCAGTAAAGCAAGATAATCTTATTTTACTGCATTCTTATTGGCATTTCACTGCTTATGGGGAGTAAAAGAGCATTTGCAGTGGATGAAGCTTACAACTGATGACAGAGGGAAGAGACAGTGAGAGAAAGCTGAGGTGCTGAAGGACAAAGTGGCTCACACAACTGAACTGGAGAAGGGGCTGGAAAAAGAACCCAGTTTCCTTTATTCCTATACTAACATCTTTCTTGATAGAAAATCTTAAAAGCTGGTCCTCCTCTACGGCAGGAGTGGGAATCCCTGAAAACAGTGAGTGGTTCAGAATTAAAAAATAGCAGAACCATATTTTTAGAGGACAAGTGCTGTTTAGACCCTCTGCTGTTTATGTCTAAAACATGTTTATAAAATGTATTCTAAAATTA
>JANIJG010018096.1:0-42855 GCA_024611175.1 Megaceryle torquata
GCAGGAGTGAGGCAAAGGTCCCCCGGCCAGAGGGGAGGGGGGGGGGGGGGGGGGGGGCGCGTGTCTTTGTGTGTACAGCCGTCAGGGCCCAGATGAAGCTCGTACAAATCCAACGCCGGAGCCGGCAGCGTGTGTCCGCGCATCCCCGCCCGCTCCCCGCAGACGGAGAAGGAGCCGAAGCAGCCGCCCCAAGCCGGGCATGTCCGGCCACTCCAAAGGTAGCCTTGGGGTCGCGTTTGGGACACAGGTGACCCCCGGGAAACCTCATCGGCCACGTCTCACCTTCGTCCCCGTCCCCCAGCTGTTCGGCTATCTTGGCATAGTCGGAGCCTCCCACCACGCCGATGTGCACCCTCTCCCGCAGTTCCCGCAGGAACGCGTCCACCTCCGGCTCGATTTTCTGCAGGGGGAAGGAGCGGGTGAGGCCGCAGCCGGCGAGACAACTCCACCATACTGCCCTCCCACCCCCACCCCCCAAAAAAAACCCCAACCCTCAGTGCCCCCGCGCCTTGCTACCTGCCGAGCCGGCGTCAGGGTCCCGTCCACGTCGAAGAGACACAACACCCGACCCCGTGCCACAGCCGCCATCCCCGCCGCCGACCCGGCCGCCGCGAGCGGGAGGCGGGACTCCGCTGAGGAGGCGATGGCGGCCGCGCCGCCCTCCCCGGGCAGCCGGCGCGGGCACGGGGAGGACGCTTCCATCAACACATCCTCTGTATTCCCCATGTTTCCCAAGGCCCCTCAAATGACGCCTTAACGTGCAGGTCTTGAACGGTTTCCCCGCTTCAGCTCTTTCGTGAAATCCTTTGCTTCAGAGCCATGACGAAGGACCTGGGAGGCTGGGGGGTGTGGTGTGGTGCGTGGTTTGTCTTCACATTTGCTGTTACTACTGCAGTGCCCCTCTGAATTTAAGGGCTGGAGGTTTAGATTGGGCTACCCGATAAAGCTCGGCTCCTTTGGGGGTTTCTGTGTCCCAAGGAAGGGGACAGGAGCAGCGTTCATGCACCCACTCAGTCCTCCCCCCTCACCTCGCATTTGTAATGCACCGCTGTTAATAGTTAAATGTTTTCACCGGGAAAGTGCAGTTTTCAGCTTCCACCCCTCTGCACAAAGACAAATCTATTTCTTGTAGTAACTTGCTTTGACCGGCTTAGCTGTTACCTCACAAGTCATTCAGGATTTAATCAGACCTTCTGGCCAGGTCATATTCATACAGCTCTGTGTTATGCTGGCCTGGTATGTAATGGTGCACAGCCTGCCCGGCTGTTGTCTCCTACAGTAATTCCCGATTTATTTCCCAACGCTATTAACAATGTAGGCAGAACATTCAAAGCTTTTTGCTTAGCAGTTATCTTGCCTTCACTACCCAGACAGTGCTCATTGTGCTGAGCTAGACTGGAACTAAGGGAGATTTATTTTTTCATTATTGTTTTTTTTTTTCTCAGTATTATTTGCTTCCAGGACATTGTGCAACCCTTTTTCCCAGTTCTCAACCAGATTCCTCTTGAAATTAAGCATTTAGGGGGCTCAAGAGATTCTGTTTTTTGCTCACAGGCTTGATTTTCCTGCTCCTACTCAATGAAAGGGGGATGTAGAGAAACAACATTAATAATTTACTGGTGTGCCATTGCTGTGGACAGGGTTTACCTAAACACCCTCAGCTACTTGATGGGGGAGGCACTCATGTCCACCAGTTAATGTCGACATACCATTTCTGTGAGTTGCCTCCGTAACAGTCAGGCAGTTTGGATAGGTATTACAAGTGGTATTTACTCTGGCAATGACATTCCTGCAAAATCATGTCCTCTGGGGCCTTCTAGATCAGCCTCTGGTTATGATCTCCTACCTTTGGAAAGCTGGATTATTTTCTCACATGCATTGAAGCTCCCAGAATGGTTTTTCAGCACCCAGCTGCTTAGTATGCAACCGGGTGCTGAGTTTGTAGTTCAGTTTAGGTTTATGCTCATTTATAGGGATTGTCTAGGTGTGATTACATACATCCGTCATTAGTTAATGTGCAGATGCTTGCTCCAGAATACAAATACTTCAGTGTGTCTACAATGGCATGCTGAAGAGTTGGGTAGAGATGCCTTCATGGATTTGAATTGTAGCCTACCAGAAGCCAAAGATCTGCTCTCCCATTGAGCAGAGCCATGAGCTAATGCCCAGGACTCCCCAAAGCCAGCCATGAGGCCAGATACATTAATGTTACAGGGGTTTGGTAGTGCAAGACTTGATTTTTCATAAGCCAGGACATTGTACAAGGATGAGACTTCCCACAACTGGGTGGATGAGGCATGGTGCTAAGAAAACCTGCCAACTTACTCCTGTTGCGGCCCTGGCATCGTAGTGGCACTCAGTTCTTGATGTAGACCAAGCTGTCCTGTGATCTCATCTCCCAGCTGCTCCTATCTGCATTTTTCTCATCTGGGAGAGACCTTTATCCTTTCCACTTGCATTGACATTACTCTGGACTTCCCAAAAAACAAGAGCTGCTCTCTCCAGGCTTAGGTGCATCCCTGCACTGCAAGGCAGCAGTGCCACCTCGGGGCACTTCCCAGAATTGGGAAGTCTGCTAAAATACAAGTCAGCGTTCACATTTCTGCACTGCTGCAGTGTCATTGGGTTATTTCTACCAGGAGTGCTTTCCAAAACTTGAACTACCTGCTGTGCTCTCTCCAGCTTGTTTGTCATTGTGCTGTAGAAGCTCTATGTTAAGTAACATTACCTTCTCCCAGCACCCTGACTGACATCTGGTATCAGCTGGTGATGACTTGTACCATCTGGGTTTCCCCAAGAGTATGAATCTGCCTTTTGATGGAGGAAGTGCCCAACTGCATACAGCTAGTGCTTGTTCCTTCATCTGGATTAGCTCTGAGAAGAGGGCCACTGCCGCTGTTTCAGTTAGCTTGCACTTGAACCACTCTTGGTACATTCCCTTAACTGATGCTCATATAGGCAGCAGCTGTTGTCCAGAGTAAAATCCCTGTTACTAACAGTAAGTAACATAGCAAATATCTGTTTGAAGTTTAGGAGGTAAATGGCTGTGAGCAATGGCTTTCACTCTCTTGAGGGCTACTTTATGTGGGGCTAATAAGCTGACATCAAACTAGCACCACATCTGAATTAACACAGCCTAAGGTGACCACAATCATCAATCTTTGTTAAAGCCCCCTTCTGTTACAAGCCCTCTTCTGTATTACACTGATACAGTCTTCTATACCAACTGCAAACGGCGTGGTTTATCGTTTGGATGCCGTTGATAAGCATCCACAGCTGAACGAAGCCAAATTTATTTCTTCTCCAGAGCCAGATATTTCCCTTGCTCCTTAAGAGCCCACCAGCAGAGGCATGATGGGCAGTGCTACATAATCCTCACTAATATCTCCTCTGCAGCTCCAGAGGAGCCCAGGCATGAAATCTACTTCTTAAAGCTACCTTTTTTTTTTTTTTTTTTGCTTTCAGAAGTAGTGGCATCAAGACAGTCAGGAAAACCTTAGAGACTTTTCCTATGTTTAAATTCTGCTGGTCCTCTTCTTCAACAGCAGACATTAGACATTTCTTTCATGCACTTCGATGAGCACAGGCTGCACAAAACCCATACTGACAGAACACCTACTGTCCATCCTTCACTCACTGCATCCAACCTCAGGAGCGTGGTTTTGATAAGATAAGCACCACAGTGCTTACAGAAGGAAAAATTTCCTAAACTTGAATATTGTTTGTGACCAGTTCTAGCAAAGGGCAGCAGACACCACTACTTCCAGTAGTAATACCTTGGAGAAACTGCTTGGTCAGTTTTTCAGCTTGTACTTTCCTACTGGGACCAGAATGAAGAGGATGACTTCTCATCAGTCTCATTTGCTGGGCAGCTGCATGGACACACATTCAAACAGGAAAGCTTGCTTTATTTCTCTTTATTGTAAAAGAAAAAAACAAAACAAACAAGTAAATCAAAACATCACTTTCTGCCTAAAGACTATGAACATTTTTTAAATGGCATGGGGGAACCCCAGCAACATAAGACAGCTTAGTAAGCGAGGGCTAAAGGGTTCTGTTCCCTTTTGGGAGTTCAGTTTCCCTGCCCTTCTGTCAATCAGCTAGCAGAAATTCATCACCTATACACACTAAACATATACCTCTTGGTCTAGTTTATATTCCTGTGAGTAGGTATGGCTGGGTGGAATGGGGGGGGGGCACAGTCCTGCAATTTGCACATAACCATTTCTAGAGAAAATGGGTTTCCTAAGTGGCCTACAGGGGTCTCATTACCCAGTAAGACCAAGCAAACAGGATTCCCTCCTACAGATGTTTCTTTTGCCACAAAACACAGAGTAGGTTCTGAGCCCAGGGGGCCCTCCAGGAGCTCCCTGGCTATTGCAAACAGTGTATGGCCAAGTGAAATTTTACCCAGTGACCTTAAAGTAGCAGCATCATCTCTGCAAATGGGGTGCCCAGGAGAGGAAAAGGCAGATTTCAAAAGGCATGGGGTGAACATCTTCCTTTTCTTTCCTGCCTCCTGGGAGAATGTAAGAAGTCCTGAAGTAGACAGCCAAGCAGAAACAAGGCTTGGGACTTCTAAAGTGGTGGACATACAGGAGATATTGTCATTGCACAAGAGTGTGGGGCAGAACTTGGGGAACCAGTGCATCCACCACAGGCCACTGTGCCTGAAGTGACAGCTTGCTGAAAGACAAACACCCACAGCTGTGCTACTTGTAGGTAGCATACCTAGATGTTGAGCTGCACTGTATCAGCTTGAGTATACCTGTTCAGCTGAGGAAGTGCCAACATCTCTAACAGACTACAGCACTTTGTGGCACAGTGATGTGTGCATTAAAGTGAGAGACTGATTACTCTTTACAGAATAGGTATGGGAAAAGACGGGAGAGGAAATACATACTAAACAGGAAAACTAAGCTGTCTTAGCAGGAAACTTTACTTATCCTTCCTCCAGAAGCACCAACAGGTATTCATTAATGATTTATTACAGAATGCTTTCTTCAAACAGGACATTTTGATGGGGAAAGATTGAAAGTTTTTGTTTAAGCCAATCTGTACTAACTGCTATGGTTGTCTCCAAGTCCAGTCCATCACATGAAATTCTTTAAGAAGTTGATGGCAAAAGAATAGAATGACAAGAAAAAAAGCAAAAAAAACCCAAACCAACCCTGAACAAAAATAGCAAAACAAAACAAAAATACTTGGGCTGTAAGGGCCACTGCTGTACACTGAGAGCAGGTACACTCAAAACTGCAGAATGGGCTGACAGTACCCTATTTCCACTTGTGTAGTAACTCCACAAGGTGCAGAGCAACAGAGTGTTTGGCAGAGTGACTAAACTGCAGTTTTCTTCCATTCCATCCCCTCAAGAATGAGCCATTATAGTCCACACCGACTAACAGTGTGAGAAACTTAAACTGTATTATTCTGGGAGAAATTGCCCGGCAGATGAAAGGCATCTCCTTTAGGTATGCAGGAAGTTTCCAGCACAGGAAGTCTGAGATGCAGGACTGAACTTGCAGCAATACTTTTCACAACAAAGCATTGGACAAAGGGCTATACATTTGCATAGATGTTTTTTTCAGCAGCATCTGGGATGTGAAATCCCCATTTATGAAGCATCAGCAATGCTTTGGGGTTTGTCCAATGTCTTTCTTGTGTTCCTTCCTAAATGTAACTGCTACAAAGTTATTCAGGAAAAAAAAATTCTTTCACTCCCCTGATCTTTTTCCACTGCAAAGAATTGCAAAGCTGTAAGAACCTTAAATTAGAAGATGCAGTATGGATACAAACTAATGTTAGTCTAAGGACAAGACTGCTTCTGCATGTATCCCAACAAACTCAACTGTTCCATAGAAAAGTTTAATTTTACTCTTCCTCATTTTCTTTACATTTGGGGAGACCTACCACCTATTCTCCTACACTTAAGCTGAGCCCTCTCTGTGATATGTGACTACTTTGGAAACAGCAATATTAAAGAAAGTTTGAACTCCTGCTATGTCTGCAAGTAGATACTGAAAGCAGAATTGGTCCACATTCTATTATTGTGCAATTGCCATTCTATTCCTGCCTTAATGTATTTTAACTCTGTCTTGGTAAGAAAAAAACCCCAGCTCTTATGCAAAGGTGAATAGTTAACAAGATTCTGTCTATCTGCTGATAAACTTACATGTGAGAAAAGGACACATTTCACTTCATTTTACTTTCACCTGAAATTTATTTCCACCACTTCTGCTCATGAGATTCTGTTCCTTCAGCTGGTACCTTCCCATAACTCTTGGAAACAGCATTATGATGCTCTTGGTAACCTTCAGTTCCAGTCTCCCTCCCACACATAGCTAGTCCCACTGAAAGTTTCAACTTTTGAGTGTGACACTGACACACAGTTCAGCTTCATCACCTTTCCCACCCAGCTGTGCCACTGCAAATATTCTCATTAGATGAGTTCAGCTTTTCCCCTGAGCAAATTAGGCAACATCCATGAAATATGCAGAAGACTAATCCCAGGACACCTTCACTTCCTAGGCTACCAATACTTTTTCTCCTACAGACTTGTGGTGGTGGTTTGACCCAATACAAAACTTCAGCAAATACCCCCACATAATATAGGCAGTGACAGGAGAAAGAGGTGCAAGCCTGCAAGGGATGGCTAGGACATCCCCTTATTTACTCCAAATTGTGTGATGGTTCCTTGAATGCTCATAGAATTAATTCCCACTTACCAGCACGGGAGTTACTTAGAAAGTGTCAGCCTACTTGGACAAGACAACCTTTATAAATTAGTATAATGCTATTAGAAATTATGGCAATCTTTTTGGTAGCGTTGTCTTACATGCACCCTGATAAATCCTCTCCCTAGGAATTTTTAAAACTTGTCTTGTAACTTCTGTAGAGTTAATTCTGATGGAAAATTATAAAATAGAAATCTGGTAGATTCATGTTTAAAAAGGAAGAGGCCTAGTGAGGCTGGGCACACTGTGTCACTCCTGTTAGCTCTGTCCATTATGTCTGCTGAAGGTATTTCCTCCGGGTGGCTGGATCTGGATGGAGTCCAGGAGGGGCCTTAAAGCTTGTCCAAAAGGTCTGAGAAGGTAAAGAAATAAACATCTCAAATAGCTTACTTGATGAACAGCTTTCCCCATTTACTATGGAAGTGCACTCACTTCCTGGAGTGCAATCAAGCTAACACTGTAGAAGCAAATTTGAAGAAAAGAGTTATGCTACATACTGAAGCAAACTAATTTTACTTACTAAAGAGAGCTTACTGTTCAATACCTAGGAATCTTAAACATGATTTTACATAAGCTAGTTCTGAGTCCTAACATGCCTAGACTACTAACATAGTAATACCATGTCTGAAACTTGCTTTTAGTAATTCATCAGAGAGATCTGAAGCAATAAGAGCCAAGGGTAGAAGACAGGTGTCTCCCAAATACTGTGGTGTATCACTGTTAGAGAAATAAGACCTGGATGATGGAACTCACATCATCCTACTGGGATCCTCACTACCTGAGAGTTAAAAACATATCAAACAAAACAACAACAAAAAAGCAACAACCAAACAACAACAAAAAAACCCAACCCAAACACAGCCAAACAACACACACACACTAAAAACCCACAATAAAAAAAAACAACAAAAAAACCCCAACCAAACCAAACCACCACAACAAAAAGCAACCAAACAAAAAAAAAACAACAAAATTTTGGCTGAACTACCAGGCAGGAATTCTTCATTTCCTCTTTTTCATATGATGGAATCATAGAATGGTAGATGTTGTGAGGGATCTCTGGAGATCATTGAGTCCAACCCCCTTGCCAGAGCAGGATCACGTCCAGGTGGGTTTTGAAAGTCTCTAGAGAAGGAGACTCCACAACCTTCCATGGCAGCCTATTCCAGGGCTCTGTCACTCTCACAGTGAAGAGGTTTTTTTCCCCATGTTGAGCTGGAGCTTCCTGTGTTCCAGTTTGTGACCATTGCCCCTCGTTCTATCACAGGGTACCACTGAAAAGGGACTGGCCCCTTCTACTTGACACCCACCCTTCAAATATTTTTAAACATTCATTAAGATCCCCTCTCAAGTCTTCTTGTCCAGACTAAACAGCCTCAAGTCTCTCAGCCTTTCCGCATAAGAGCTGTTTCACTCCCTTAATCATACTTGTAGCCCTCCATTGGACTCACTCCAGTATTTCCCTGTCCCTCTTGAACTAGGGAGCCGAGAAGTGGACACAATACTCCAGATGTGGTCTCACTGGGGCAGAGTAGAGGGGGAGGAGGACCTCCCTCTACCTCCTGACCACACTCTCCTTTATGCACCCCAGGATACCATTGGCCTTCTTGGCCACAAGGACATATTGCTGTCCCATGGATAACTCACTGTCCACTAGGACTCAAGGTCCTTCTCCATGGAGCTGCTTTCCAGCAGGTCAACCCCTAACCTGTACTGGTGTGTAGTGTTATTCCTCAGGAGTAGGACTCTACGCTTGCCCTTGTTGAACTTCATTAGGTTACCCTTTGCCCAGCTCTCCCGCCTGTCCAGATCTCACTGGATGGCAGCACAGCCTTCTGGTGTTGTCAGTCACTCTCCCAGTTTTGTACCATCAGCAAACTTGCTGAGGGTACACTCTGCCCCTTCATTCAGGTTGTTGATGAAGATGTTGAATACTGGTCCCAGTACTGACCCCTGGGGAACACCACTAGCTTCAGATTTCCAACTGGACTCTGCGCCACTGATCACAACCCTCTGAGTTCTATTGTTTAGCCAGTTCTCAACCCATCTCACCGTCCACTCTTCTAACTTACACCCTTTTTCCATCTAGTCCTAGTTTTAAAACTGCAGTGTTAATTTTGAAATTACATGTCCCCTGTCTCTTAAAAAACAAAGCTGACATCTCCATTGCAATTACAATGCTTAGAGTAAGGGCAGTCACTTTTAACAGATACTGGTTTCCTAAAACAAAAAAAAAACTTGCACCAGTTTCTGAAACTTTCTACACTTGTCTGGTCACAGAAGAGACCATCACAAAATAGCTAGTTTAAAGGTTGAAGAACAACGTTGTTCTGTCTTCTTAGTAACATCAGTGCCAGTCAGCACTTTTTGTATAGTGTTGTAAGTATTGAAGTAAAGCAAATGGCATCCCCTCCTTCATCTTATGCTGGTTCTCAGAGAGACAGCAGAAACTGGTACCGCTGTCTGTCAAATGTTTAATCATTAGCATGCAGCAATACACTACAAAGAGGAGCAGCATGCATACTCACGTGGCGAGAACTTCAGCTGGAAGGTCAGTGATGTAGGAAGGGATTTTTCTTCCTGTCAGGAACTGTGCCACTTCGTTACTGAAGGTGTTGCAGTTATGTTCAAAGAGGTTGTAAGACTCTCCTCTGTGCCACAGGAAAGGAATTGAAACATAAAAAGACAGACTCATCAAGAAATCTAACAAGCAGAAAAAAACGTAGACCCCTAATGAGAAACATCTCCTTACTTTAGCACTTTTTTTCCCCACAAAGATTTCTAAGGCAAATAGGTAAAATACAGACATCAATTCACCTTCAAATTCAATTAAATCGGGGTGGAAAATGGCATCTCTCTGCTTCACTGACTTTATACAATGGTTTTTTAAATGTGAAGTCAGGTTTCTTCAATTAAAACCACAGAAAGAATAAGCGAGAAATCACAGGAATTACTGACACTGAAATATATCCAGAACACTAAATGCTACTGTTCCCTTTTATTGAGAGAAGTAGACTAGGCTCTTTTAACAGTCAAGACCTTGCTTTTACTCATGTGAAAGTTGGCAGCTTTACTACAATGCTTCACCTATGACTCATGGGGCAAAGCACTGAAATATTTAATATAGTGGCTTCATTTTCCCTGGTGATTCTCTCAAAGACATTTCAGGCATTATTCCTTTTACAGAAAAAAAAAAAAAAAGGGAGTGTGAAAGACTTCCTGTCAGAATGCTTTCCCAGCCTAGCTCAAGGCTGGCACACCAGAGAGTTGCTTAACTGGTAGCTCCCTGTGTATTGGTGCATCAGTTCCAGCCTTGTATTTGGAGAGTACTAAAGAATACACTAAGCAGACAAAGCTCTGTTAGCAAGACTGGTTTCATAATGCTTTCCTCCATTCTGCACCTCTTTTCTTAAAGGCTTTTTTTATTTGTTTGGTTTTTTATTTTTTTTGTTATACATATTTTATAGTACAAGCTGCTACTTACCGGAACATAGATTCCCCCAAAGAGGAAAGATATTCCAGAAAAATTTCTTCTGTGACTTCAGTGTTACCCAGGTCAACTACTGAGTCTGGGGGGCCGAGAAGTGTCCCTCCCTGTAGAAATTAACAACAAGATGACAATGTTAAATGGACACACCAAATTATTTTAGGGGACTCTACTGAATAGAGCTATCATGGCTTGTCAAGGCACTAAATGAGGAACTTTTGGTATATTTGTCAAGTAAGAAGCCCTACTGACCTCCCCTGTTCTGCACCTGGAGAATGAGAAGTAACACGCAACTTACATTGCAGCCTGTACGCTTGGCTATATGTGCTGAAGACTCTAAGCTATGGCAAAATTCTGCTTTAGATGAATGGCTTACCAGTTTTGCCTCTCTGAGAACAGAAAGGTCTGATAAAGCACCATGAACTTTTTTTTTAATCTTAGAAAGGATGCCTTGAGTTGCCAAGTGTGCATGTAAAACTTACCAATAAAGAATTAGACAAGGTGTCACTTTAGCAATGCAGCTGCAGAAGGTGTCTTAGAATCTAACAGCAGAGGCAATCCTCAACCTGTATTGAACTGGGCTTAAACCCACTGTTCCTGCTTTCTTTTCCTCAGATGCCCTGGATAACCATGGCAAGCAGACACATCTGGCTGAATTCAGAAGCCTCTTTCTGCTTTTCTAACAGACAGTGACACAAGCAGATAACCCTACCACAAAATTATCTTATCGGAAAAATAAGTTTAACTTACAGGTGCACAGCTAGAGATTCCTCCACTGCCATAGAAGAACTCATCCTTATGGACAATTATGGAGGTGTGCCTGCCACAGGGAACAAAAAAAACCCATGTGAAACAAAGGAAAAATTTAACCTACCACATGAATCATTGGTAAATTTATGTGCTCAAGGACATTGTGAAGTGCTTAACTGAAACAAAAGGTCAATGTGTTTCTGTGATCTGCTGGGACGAGAATGGATATGGATGCAATGATTATTGAACCTACTGTTAACTCTGTAAGTGGCTGGGAAAGAACATGCTCAGCTAGGTGCCCAAGCATGAAGGAACACTGGAAGAGAGAGACTTCCACATCAGCATGAGATCTCCAGCAGCCTCTTTCAGCTAAAGGGTTGAAGCTGAAGTCATAGAGATAGAGAGCTAGTCCTGCTACCGCACTGACAGAAGTGTATGTCTGACAGACACAGCCTGAGGTCAGACCATCACTGCAGGTGAATTAATAGAGAGGAAAATGGATGGGTAAGGTTTTGGGAGTTTTTTTGCCTTTAAAAAAATTCAACAAAACAAACCAGAAAAAAAAAAAACCAGCAAACAAATCTTAATATGAATTATAGCAAACAGGGGAGTGTTTCATAACCAAATGTAGCCACTGCTCTTACGTGCCAGAAGGCCCGATTCTGTAATACCTTCTTCCCACCTATTCTTTTACTCTCATGTTTAGTCATGCCTGCAATTAGAAGACAAAGTGCTTGGGACAAGGACAACATCCTACCCTTGAAAAATTGCACTACCCCGTAACAACTACTACCAACACTTTTTTTCCATGGGGTTCATTGAGCTTTGAATGGAGAAGTTTAACCTGCACTTGACTTTTCATCATCTTACTGTCAATCTGTATTCAAGAACAGAAAGTGCCTTGGTCTCTCTTCAGCACCAAAGTGATCTGAAGAATATACAGTCTCATATTGAAAATAATTCCTACACCACACAGTGTTTAACACGCATCATGCAATTTAAATCTAGTCACTTACCAGATGCCATCCAGCTGTTTCCCTGTATGCAGAGAAAAGAAAGTTATTAGCAACATATTTTCCAGATTTCAGCCTACTTTCTGTCAATCACTTAGGAGCCACGCTTATTATTTCACCACAACAGTAATACTAAAAATTTCATCCCAGAGTTCATTCTAAAGAAACAGAATGTCTTTCTTTAAAATGAACTATTCTGTCCACGCTATTGCTGTACTTTCTTCCTTTTGCACAGAGCTGGCAATGCCATCCTATCCTGCCAGTGCTTACCTTCCTTGGGCTTTTGTCTACAGACCAAGTAAAGAAACTTTTCTTAAAATTAGAGCCTTCGGTTGGAACCAAAAGAGATGAATTTCACACCAATTTCATAAGTGCAAACAGCCAGCACAGAGTACTCCGTTTTCTTTTTCCATAACTGGCTTAAACATATGATGTGTAGTGATAGTCTCTATAATCTATTCCATGGTTTCTTCCTCCTTCCCCTCCCTCCTACTGCCCTTAAAAATTAACAGCTTTAAGTGGGAGCTGGGGGGGTAGAAGTGAAGGATTTAAATTTATACAAGTTATAAAATTGTGTAGTTTGTAGCACACAGCCGCAAAGACTTACTCCAAGCACCCCTAAACTGATAACATCAATGTGTCTTAGACAAAAATCCCTTCTGAAATGCTTTTCCAGTTCCCTAGGAGTGGGAAATCTCAACCTCTCTGTGTTCATGGTATGAGCTTGAGATCAAACCTCTACAAACTGGGGGCTAAGTGGCTGGAGAGCAGCCTGGCAGAGAGGGACCTGGGAGTACTGGTTGATAACCAGCTGAACATGAGTCAGCAGTGGGCCCAGGTGGCACAGAAGGCCAATGGCATCCTGGCTTGTATCAGGAACAGTGAGGCCAGCAGGAGCAGGGATCTAATTCTGCCCTTGTACTTGACACTGGTGAGGCCTCACCTCGAGTACTGTGTGCAGTTCTGGACCCCTCACCTCAAGAAGGATATTGAGGTGCTGGAGCGGGTCCAGAGGAGAGCGATGAGGATGATGAAGGGACTGGGGGGAAAGTCTTATGAGGAGAGGCTGAGGGAGCTGGGGTTGTTCAGCCTGGAGGAGACTCAGGGGGGACCTTATCACTCTCTACAACTACCTGAAGGAAAGTTGTAGTCAGGTATGTGTTGGGCTCTTCTCCCAAGCAACTGGTGACAGAACAAGAGGGCATGGCCTGAAGCTGCGCCAGGGGAGGTTTAGGTTGGATCTAAGGAAGCACTTCCTCACAGAAAGGGTGATTAGACACTGGAATGGACTGCCCAGGGAGGTGGTGGTGCTGCCATCCCTGGAGGTGTTTAAGGAAAGATTGGATATAGCACTTAGTGACACGGTCTAGCTGATGTCATGTGTTGGGTCATAGGCTGGACTTGATGATCATGGAGGTCCATGCCAGCCTCAGAGTGTCAGCAGCTGTTACTGCTCTAGGCTCAATTATTTTATCTATCAAAACCTAAAGGCTTGGTCCCTGGTATTGTAGCCCTTTGTAAATTTGCAGGCAGCAATAGCATGCTATTTATTTTGCCAAACAAGGTGCACAACACCCAGAAAAAGTAGATTTATAACAGAAAAACTGTGTGCATACCAATACTTGGTATTCTCCTGAACCCAAGCAGCAGACTGAGTGCTCCTCTGCCATAGCTTCTGCTTGCTTGCAGCAGGCTCCTGATTCTTTTAGTCAGCCTCCATGTGTAAGCGCTCTCCCCCAGCAGACCACTGCCCACACCACTTTGTAACCAAGCAACACCTCTTCCAAGATGTTTTGTTGTTCTTGTTCCAACTTATAAATACCAGAATGTGATGAACTGCTAAAGACACCTGCAGGTTTCCCAGAGCAAGGTAAAAAACACTGTAGACATGATAAAGCTACCTGAACATGGCACTGTTCTAGCAAGAATTTGTTCAGAAAGCACTGATGGGTTAACTTTTTGGTCAACAGGACAGCATCTGTTTGCATCACACCAGTCTCATGCCTCCCAAAGGCAGCCACAGACCACATTATTTCCTGATTCTGGGCCATTATGTTATATTCTCCTCCTCCTCTAAACATAGCCTCAAAACTGTGGTCATTTTTTAAATGTTTTACTCAAATGCTTCTGACATTCAGACTTTTCTTAGCTCTCAAGGGCCCTGCATTAATTGACCTTAGCTCAGGATTTGGCTGCATTCCTCATCACCCTGTAAGCTTTGCCTCTCTCTCTCAACAATTACACCAGCCACCCTGGTTGTATTCTCACAGCTTATGATACTGAAAGTGCACTGTGACTGCTTTTCAACGTCCGGAAGCAGATGCTTAAAATAACAATATATTATTTGACATTAAAAAAAAGGTTTGATAAAAATGAAGCTTGGCACAGTTGCATTCAACTGCTCTTCCCCAGCAACTTCCAAAGAGGAGGCAAAACATTAAACACTGTGTCCCAGCTGGTGTGTTAGAGGCCTAAAGAGAAATGGTAGCTTGACAGAGCAGTATCTCATCCCTCAGCCACCAGGATGTTGGCTTCTCTGCTGAAACTTTAGGGGTCACTCTTCTTCTGTTGGTGCCCAGCTTCTTCTAAGATCCCTGGTATAGTAGCAGTGATGGGCTACATTGTCCTAGTTCCACTTGTCTTGTAGAAAGATATTCTCTGATTGTCCTTACTTTGCTCAGCACCACAGCAGCAGCGGCCTGCAGGGAGGCAGGGGCACTGCCTTTCCCCATCTATAGACAGAGGGTCTTGGGGTATTTATCATCTCTTACTCCTCTGTCAGGGCTGCTTTGGTCTGAGAGTGCCAGGAGTAAACATGCTACTTAAAAGCAGCAGTAGTTCTTAAAAAAAAATTATTATTTTTTTTTTTCCTCTTGGGCAAAACAACTTTCTGTCATCATCAGGACTGGGTAAAACAGAGAAACACAACTAAGGAGGATAATCCTTCAAGAGTTCCAAGAAAAGGATGTTTATGTGTCCACGTTAGGAATAAACAGTCACTACCATGTTTTCCCCCACTCAAGTCTGAAGCAAAACAGGCACAGTGATAGATACCTGCTTCGGACAAGGGTTGCGTAAGAGCAGAGGCAGGAAAAGGCTGTTGTGTCAATAGAGACATCAGCTGAAGCGAGCACGCAGTTTTGAAGTAGGTGGACTAATCTGTCACTGCCATGGATCACAGCCAGGCAGCAAGCATATTCACTGTCAACCCACTGCACAGAAACATAGGCATAGAGTAGGAGGAAGGCCAAAAGATAGTAGCAATGATGAGAGAAGCGAAGCGGTGTATTGTAACATCTCGGGACCGTTTTCTGCCATTTTAGCCTGTCCCACACTGTTGTGCTCCTCTGTCCCTTGTGCCTTGTTCCACAGCTGCCCCCTAAGAGCTTTTGCCTGGCACTCTAGAGCTACTAGAAACCAGTGACACTGCAGGGTCATCAGGAATATGTGAACCAGGGTATAGCACTCTGCCCTAACTTCAACAGCTGGCCGAGGACAGGCTCTACTGCTTGGCTTTGTATAGTTAGCATTCTGCATATCTCTTAAGAAATTATTACACATTTGTTCATGATAAATCACTGTTTTCCACTAGAAACTTGAACTTTATCCTTCAGGGCAATTTGTTTCCAAGGCAGCCCATACTAGAATTGTATCTGCTCTTTTGCATGCTAAATGGAAAAAACAACATCTTGATATTTACTTTCACACACAATTCCAGCAAGCAGGGATGAAAGGCTTTCCACAGAGTTGCCGTTTTGCACCTGGATCCTATGTGCAGGTAAAAAGGTTATAGCAGATGCTGACAAAACCACAGGTGCTCCTGGAAATTTGCTCATGCAATTACAACACCTACTTGAAAAGATCATTGCAGCAAAGGCAACCACATATTGGGCTGCTCTAGCAGGATTGCAGCCAGTGGCTCAAGGGAGGTGACTCTCTTCCCCTGTTTGACATTTGCGAGACCATATCTGGACTGCTGTGTCCACTTTTGGATCCATCCAGTACAAAAGACACTGACATACTGGGCTGGAGTACATATGGTAATGAAGAGAGGCTGAGAGAACTGGTCTGATCAGCCTCAGGAAGGAAAGCCAGGAGTCCTTAATGCTGTCTACAACTACACAATGATAATGGAGGAAAAGAAGCCTTGTTCTACTCAGAGATGCACAGTGAAAATCAACAGGTGCTAGCTGGGGAATGGGAAATTCCCAACTCAGTAGGAGAAGAACAAATATTGCCATAAAGGTGGCCAAACACTGGGGCAAGGGTCCAAAAAGCACGTAGGACTTCCATCCTTGGAGATACTCGGGACTCAGCCCTGAAAAGCCTACTATTGCCAGATCTACCTTGAGCAGGACCTCCCAGACACCCCTTGCAATTTGCTGTTTGTAGGAACAAACCCTAAACAGAATTCAGGAAAAGTACTTTGCATCAGACTACAGTTTACAGTGATAACCTGTCCGTCTTTGGAAACTTGATCACCTACTTGATCTTTAAGTCATTTTTCACTCGAAGTGCTTAAATGGATCTTTCCTGAAAATACTCACTAGAACTCAGGAGGGGATGCCAGTTCAGCATAGATCTAGATGGGTGCTTAAGCATCTCAAAGATTCAAATTGTTTGAGGCAGAGTATCATCTAGCAAGTAAACAAGTTTATTTGCAGTTATTTTTCTTTATAACAGTCATAGCTCAAATACTTTCATGGTGCTTACATGAGCCAGAAACCTATGAGAAAAATACAACATTCAAATGCATTAAACAATTCCAGGACCCTCAGCTTAGTCACAGGAATGTGGAGAATGAAGTAGTTGGATTGTTGTTGTTGTACAACTGATGCAGGAAATTGCCATTGTTAGGATATGAGAGTATTTTGAAAGAAGCAAGCAAGCAAGCCCCTATAATTTTAGGCTACAATCAAACGGGATCACTCCCATGCTTGGATTTATCTGGAAGGCCAAGCAGGAGGGAGATTAGCTGCTCACCAGTTTTTTTTTTACTGGCATAGTTAATTTCTTAATCTTGAGGGCCATCCAATGTAGTTTATTCAGGTGCATTTTAAATATCAAATAGAAGTGGCATTTGTAGGTTAATCCAAACTACTAGACTGAAAGCCAGAAGAGTTCTGAAACATGATGGAATTATATAAGGAGACGGGCACTTAGTTTACCCCATACAGAGCTTAGGCCATGCACCCCTTAGCACAAGAACACCACCTGTTCCTGAACTGCAAAGTAGAGAGATAGTAGGAAGTGTAGTATTTTTAACAACATATCTATGCTCTGCAACGGATATGAAAGCTCCAGAAGACCCTAAGACCCCAAAAAAAGTAATGATCTGGACTCCAGTGGAACTGGAAGCAATTATAATTTGGTTAACCAGTCTGGGTATTTCTAGATGTGCATTGCTTTGCATATTGTTGCAATTTCCTTAGGCAAATCCATTAAGATTCCTGCCCTTTTTGAATTGAAAGTTATCCTAATTAGTCAAGCACTTTCTCCTATATGCTACCCAGGGTGCTCAGCTGAAGGAAATGAACTTAATGGAGAGGGAGAAGCCTGCTTCTGTTCCCTTCTCCTTGAGGTGCTTAGAGAGATCGAGAAGTAGGCTAGATTGGGGGAGGGTAATGCACTTGATTTTCATGAAATCCCTAGCAAATGCTCTGGAGCAAAGCTGATGAAATCTCACGCTGAAGCAATTCAAAACTCCTCAGAATGGGTGGAAGAGAGGTAGAGTAATGCACTGGGCCTGGAAAAAAAAGGAAGAAAGCACAAGGTAACTCCTTTAATCAGTTACCTTTTGTGTTGATTCCATCTGGGCTGCTAAGTCCCTACAGCTTGAATGCACCTGTTAAAAATTTAATCAGATACCTACTCCGAGTCAACTCGCCATTAATTTATACTACACTGAGCCAAAGCTGCTGTAGGAAACTAAGCTCCTGCCCATTACAGAATCACAGAACGGTAGGGGTTGGAAGGAATCTCTGGGTATCATCTAGTCCAACCTGCCTGCTAAAGCAAGTTCACCTAGAGCAGGTTGCACAGTAACAAATCCAGGAGGGTTCTGAAAGTCTCCAGAGAAGGAGACCCCACCACCTCTTGGAGCACTGGAACAGTCTGCCCAATCACCCTCCCAGGAAAGTCTCTCCTTCTGTTCAGATGGAGTTTCCTAGGTTCCAGTTTGTGCCCACTGCCCCTTGTCTGGCCCCATCCTCTTGACACCTGCCCTTTAAATATTTACAAAAATAAGATGCCCTCTTAGTCTTCTCCAGGCTAAACAGACACATTCTGTGAGTTACATAAGCAATAACCTCACTTACAGGACAGGAAAACTTTGAGAGCTGGAAGACATTTTTCTTTAAGCCCATGAAGCAATAAGATTTTAATCTTATTTCACTGCCTTTGGACATCTACTTCAAGATTAGCACTGCCAGCTGAACTATTCTGTTTTCCTCTTTACCCTCCAGAGGCAAGTGGATTATGTTTTCTGGCTTGAAAACAGACATCTCCCTGCATTCAGGTTAACATTTATTATTATTAAATCATGTAGTCTGACAGACAAATGTAGTCTCACAGACTGAGAATGGAGGAGAATGGGGAAACAGTACCTGTAGAGAAGATGCATATGGAGAAACAGCATGCAAAAATTAAACATGCCACAAAAGACAACTGAACTACAATTATTTGGTCACATATACTTTAAAATAGAATTATTCACTGCAAAATGACATCAAACTCACAGAATAGCAAGAACAACAAAAGTAGTTTGGGTAGAAAAAGACTAAACTTGCCAAGAAAAGCAAAGATGTGCCCACAGGGCATGACTAAGTAGCCCTAGAGCCTGCTACAAACAGTGGCGTACAGCGGCATACAGCTCTGCCTTCCAGGTTCATCACTGAATGACAAGTCAGGATATGGTTTAGCAGTGGGAGCCGATCCTTGAATGATGTACTGACACAATCCATAATACCTCTGGATCCTGTCAGCACCACTGAAGGCACTGTGATGACACTCTGTGGTGGTCAGCCCAATAAGAAGGGATTCCTCCCACTTTGGCAGGGGGATCTGAGCTGCTGTTTCCAAGCACGCTAGGAATTGATTTTAGCACAATCAATTATTGTATTTGTTTCTTCTCACTAAAACACACATATTTCAATATAGGTAATGCTACAGGTTTATCACTCAAAGCAAAAGCATTGTTTCAATCAAACTTGACATCTGTGGAAAGAATATCATTAGCAGAGATAAATGTTTAGCACTAAATTGTCTAAGAAATTCTTTCTTCTTTAATGTCTATGACTTTCCCAGATGACGTACAGTTCATGAACATCACTGACAAAAAAAAAGAGGAAACCCAGATATTTTCCATCTAAAAGTTGATGCACAGAGAAGTAGCAACAGTTTTTATTGTTCTTCAAGAATAAAAAAAAAAGGTATGTACATAAGGCAAGAGGCATATTCTCTCCATCCCTTGGCTCTTGGGGAAGTTTCTAAACTAATCTGAAGGTATGAGAGCGCTGAGTGTAAATGCAGAGAAGATACTTTACTTGGAGGAAAAAAAACAAACCAAACCACCAATGATTTGTTTTACAGACAATCCAGTCTCCAGATCCACCGAACCCCAAATATCCTGCAGCCTGCACTGTCACTGTGACCACATAGGCCTAGTTGGCCCTGTTCCACAAACACATCTGAACTCAGCTAGTTACCAGGCAGTACTAGCGAGTAACACCTCCCACGCTACCAAGAAATGTGTTCAGATTTTTAAAGTTTTTTTTTATTATGCAGACTTCAAGAAATCTAGCACCAAATGGTATCGCAAGCACAGTTTTTAAGTTGTTGTTTGGCTAGCATAAAAAAAACACCAAAAATGAAGTCATGCACTGAGTGTTTTCCTTGGAAATTCAGAAAGCTACGAGATCCCAAGATTGACTTTTGTGGAAAAGAGAGCTAAAAAGCCTTTACTTGATCTATGTGAAGATTGATATAGTGAAAGCCTATTTCTGTACAAGTCTCTGCTTGGACCAACACTTTGAAATAAGACTGGCTAAAATCTACTTACCTCAAACACAGGTAAATCATGCACACATACAACCTGTATCCTAAGATCTGTAACTCTTAGCATAAGATAAAATGTGGCTATTATGAACTATCAGGTGAATTTACTTCCCCCAGGGTTATAACAGAAGTGACTGACCACACAAAAAGTTCTGAGGTTATTATCAGTGGTGGGCAACACACATCTCCCATATTTGGTGTTGCTGCCTGGCTAACAGAGAACTTCACATACGAACACTGAAATTTTCTTCTTAATTTCACAAGCCTATCATTGACACGTATGAAAACTCATGCTATGTACTATTGGACTTTCATTTTAAGCTTGCAGGAAAGCGCAGAATCTCCTCATAGGACAGATGAGCAAAGTGAATGCCAACAAACTGTAAAGATTACACAGAGCCATCTGTTCAGACACTGAAGCTGTTGAGTTCTCATCTCACAGACTGCTGTCCTGACATGGGCCAAAATCTACATTTAATAGGAATAAACCACCCTCTTGATTGCATTCCTCATTCACACTTACAAAGCCTCAAGCAAAATCTTCATATCCCCAGCCTATGGTTCAGCTGCAAATGCCCCCATTCCTGATGAGGCACACAATGAACTTATAAAAACTCTCTGGAAGGAAAGGGTGGCTAGTAGCAAATCACAAGCCACGCAATGCCTGGCTCAGTCCAGCCTCACCACAACATGAAACAGTTTGAATTCAACAACCTTGTAAATAGCAGAGGGCTTTCTTCCAGTCCAGCCTTCCTGCCAAAGCAGCGCAGCCGTCAGGAACTGACCTTTCCTTCACTTCAGGGGCTAAGTAATGCTTTTAATTAGCCTTTACTAAAAACACCAATGAAACAGTCAAGGACAGATGGGGTAAAGGTGCCTACCCCCTGTTCACCCGGAGCTGCCTTACGACAAATCTCGTCCCGCTGACAAGGGAAACAGGGATGCTGTGCTAAACCCCATTCCACTCTCACGCACCGGGCCCCCAGGCCAGGCCCGCACGCTCCCAAGTCGTGCTTCAGCCACCAGCCGCCGGTGCCCGCAGCTGCCGAGCGCTGCCCATCCCCTCACGGAGCCCCTTCCCGGCGGGCACGTCCCTCGGGAGAGCGGTACCGGGCTGGGTAAAGCCTCTCCCGGGGCTGACGGATGTGACTTCGGCCCCGCTTTCCGGTGCGGCTCGGCTGGGCCGCGGCGGTTGGTGGGGAAGCACAAGCCCCCGGGAGGCGGCGGCGGGAGGGGAGCGGCTGAGCCCCGCGCGGAGGCGGTGCCAGTGCCCCCGCTGCGCTCTTACCCAGCATGAGGGGGCTGAGGCGCCGGGCCATGCCCTTGGACAGGTCGTACACATAGAGCTTCACGGGGTGCAGGGCCAGCGGCTCCTCCATGGGGCGCGGGTACGGCCGCCGGGCGGCAGCCGGAACCCGAGCAGACGGCCGCCGTCCGCCCGGGAAGCGGAGGGGAAGGGAAAAGGTTGGCGCCGGTAACGGTCCCGGCGCCGCTCGTCGGGTGCGGTAGCGCCAACCGTAGGGTGACAGACAGAACGGAAGGTGCGACGCTGTCTCTACGCATGCGCTGCAGCCGGCGACCGGCCGGGTTACGCCGTCACTGCGCCGTTATGCAGCGCGGCGGCTCCAGCTTCGGGTGAGGGGCGGAGCTAAAAGGCGGTGGATGTGGCTGGGAAGTTCTTCTGTCATTGGCTGAGGCTTGGCGTCTCTTCCGGCTTGACAGGCGGAGCCACGCGGAGGGCGGCCAAAACTCCCGCCTACCTCTCCCTGCCGCAACCAATCCACACATTGGGTGGAGCAGAGCGCGGCGTCTTTCCTCTCTAGTCATTGGTCAGAGTTACTATAGGGGGCGTGTCCCCTGATGAGTGGCAGGCAGCGGCGCATGGCTGCCGTAGTTAGTTGTCTGTAGGCACTGGCCGCCTTTCCTACCTCCCCCAGTGGTTCCGCTGCCGTTAACGGGGCCTTCGCGCCGCGCTGGGAGCCATGTCGGAGTGGGTGTCGTACTACCGGAGCGAGGTGCCGGAGGAGGAGGAAGAGGAGCAGCAGCAGGAGGAGGGGGCCGAGGCGGTCGGTAAGGGCCCACCACCCACCGACGGAGGGCAACCCGGGGCTCGCTGCCCTCAGGGGTGGGCGGGCGGAGCGAGTCGCAGCTAACACTGTCCTACCTCCTTCCGTTCCCCAGGGGACTACAGGCTGTCCGGCCGAGACAGCCTCATTTTCCTAGTGGACGCCTCCAAGGCGATGTTGGAGCCCGATGGGGAGGGAGTGACTCCCTTTGATATGACCGTCCAGGTACGGTAAGGCCGCGTAGGGAGCCGCGGGGGGCTCCGCGAACCAGCCGGGAATCGCCCTCGGCAGCGCCATGGGTATGGCCGTCAGGCTGTCGCTCTGCCCGAACTGTTGGCGTCAATTCACCGCCGAACTTGAGCGGCTCGGGTTGCTCAGTGGCGGTGGCTTTGGGAAGAACCGTCGCTTGATGGGCTGGATACCGTTTCTGTGAGGGACATGTTCACATAATGAGCAAGCAATCCGCGTTCAGAGTGGTGTGCTTAAGACATAAATGTTTATTTCATTCACCTTGCTCGTAGAAAGGGAATGCTAAAGAAAAATATCCAAGGCTGCCTGCTGAAAAAAATATCCCAAAAGACAAGAATCCAAAGTGTTTTTCCTGGTGAAATTTAGCTTAAAGCATTTGTTACAGTTCATCTGTTTGCTAGACGCTTATTCTATAAACTACTAATTTCCAAAGACAAAACTTTGGTATCTTTACTGCAACTGATACTTTTTTGAGCTGTGTGCATTTTTTTTTTTTTTTTCAGTGCATCCGGAATGTGTATACCAGCAAAATTATTAGCAGTGACCGGGACCTGTTAAGTATTGTGTTCTATGGTACAGAAAAGAACAAGAACTCGGCAGATTTCAAGCACATCTATGTTCTTCAGGAGCTGGACAATCCAGGTAAAGGCAGTGAAATTATATAAATGTTATGTAGAAAGACGACTGGCAATGGCTGCCTTTCCTGCCAAGCACATGTCCCTTCAGTGCAGAGGGTTTGAGATACTTTGATCCCTTCTTGTTTACATCCCAACAAGAAGAGATCTGCAAGGGTGCTGGGGCATTTTGTGTTGTCTTTGCCCTAGTATGTGCTTTCAAGTGATAGCTGGCTTGCAATATGACAAATATTAGCCTAAAATGAGCAATTTTCTCAGCCTGGTGTTGGAAAGGCACAACCACAGAGATGCTAGAGGACATTACTCAGACAACAGCTGTGAGGGACCCTCGATGCATATTTAGAAGAGTTGATAGTACTTGTTTCTAATGCATGTGAATGGTGTTATCACCCTTAGGTGCAAAGCGTATTCTAGAGCTGGACCAGTACAGGGGAGATGAAGGACGAGCACTTTTCCGTGAGACCTTTGGTCACAATGCTGACTATTCACTGGGTGAAGCACTCTGGGCCTGCTCTAATCTCTTCAGTGATGTCCGAGTCAGACTGAGCCACAAAAGAATCATGCTCTTTACCAATGAGGATGACCCTCATGCCAACGACAGTGCTAAAGCCAAGTTTGCCAGGACTAGAGCTGGTGATCTGAGAGACACAGGTTATTATTTTCACCTTTACTTTCAGGTGGAATAAAAGTGTTGTATCCTTACAGCAGATGTTAATTGCAATGCAAGTTTGTGATGGAAAATGAATGTAACTGGGAATCTTTCTAAAGTTTTTTAAATTAGAAATTTGGTATCTAATATAAATTAGAAAATTTGTTATCCAGTCTGATATCTGACAACTAACATTTTTCTAGGATCTCTTTTTCTACTCTGATAGCATAAATCAGGACTTGAGAGGGCTGAGGAAAACAAACTTTGTTTCATTGTTCCACCATTTTCCAGGAAGGAAATAATAACAATTAACACAAAAGCAAAATTGCTTTAATGGCTCCATTTTGAATTAGATAAGGAACAGCAACAGAGACTGGAGAGCAAATGCTTCATTAGTTCAACTACATAGCTGAGATAACCAGTGGTTTTGGAGTTCAGCAGATGTGCTGGATCTAGAAGCTGTGAGGCTTCCTTAGTCCATTTTGCTTAGAGAATTCTGAGAGTGCTGAGAAATGTGCCAATGCATGAAAAAAAAAAAAAAAGGTAATTGCTGTGATCAGCCTCCTATCTCTTACTTTGTTTCTAGGTATCATCCTAGACTTGATGCACTTGAAGAAGCCTGGAGGGTTCGATATCTCTTTGTTCTACAGGGATATCATAAACATAGCAGAGGATGAAGACCTTGGGGTCCATCCTGAGGAGTCAGTGAAACTGGAGCATCTCATGAAGAAAGTACGAGCAAAAGAGACAAACAAACGGGCTTTAGTCAGGTTTGTGCCTCGTTATGATACTTCATTCAGTGGAGGCACCTGATGTTATTTTTAGATTGCATGTCCCCTCCTTTTTCTGGAGTGATTGACCTATAAAGACATCAGTGCTTATGTTCCTCAATCTTAATTCCTTAGTCCAAGAGCAGCGTTCTGTAGCTTCCAAGGATATTTGTCCTTTGTGAATGAGTGGAGAGTGAAACTGTGCCTTCTTTTTTTCTCTGTTTGACATCTTCAGCATTGAACTTGGACAGAAATGATTTTTTTTTTTTTAATTACATCATTTCCAAGTAAAATACCAAGAAATCTGCAACATTTAAAATGGTTAGTTTATAGTGAAATCTGATTGAGAACAAGGCTTTCCTTACTAGTGTTAACTTAGAAAAATGTCATCTCAATGTAACTTGTAGGTATTTTGGCTTATTAATATGTAGTTCTATGTGGCCAGTCTGCCTAGGCTCTTGGTGTGGATTCACACAGCCTTGATGTTTCTGATCTACTGCAAGATCAAAGATACTTAGAGAGATTAAAGGGATCTTGACAAAGCAGATAGAAAGTATTTTTGGAACCGTGTACTCTGTAACAGTTGTTTTAATGAGTTAGTTCATAGCAGAATGATGTGGAAGTACAGTACAGGAATGAATTTCACAGCCTAGAGTTTTTAATATATATTAAATTGTATTTTTAAATATGTATATATTTGACATATGTGTTAAAAAAATCCCAACCTGAGCTGTTGTCACTGGAATTCTTGCTCCTGCTGATGGCCTTATTTTCATCTTCTGGGAATGTTCTTTAAGTTTTCTAGTAATTGAGGAGGAAGAATCCCAGACCAGAATCCCATCCTCTTTTAGAGGAGATGAAGTAACTTTCACAGTAATTCACTGTTCTGCTCTCAGAACTCGAATATTGCCTCTAATTTTAAACCTTTACTTCTGAATTGTGGTATTGTTTGTCTTGAGGGGGTTTCTTTGGGTAATTTTGCCTTCTCTGTGAACAGCTGTGTGAATTCAGAGGTCACAGTGCATTAAACCAAAGTGGGGTGCCCCCCAGTGTGGACCTGTCCTGTGCTCTCTGCTTGAGCATAGCTGTCCTTCAGGGGGAAAAATGGCAAAAGAAATGTAGTAAATTATTTGTGTTTAAATCACTTTTATAAACCAGAAGTGACAGCATTGCAAGGATGTTTTTATACAAATGAAATTGTCACTCAAGTAATAGTACATCTGATTTTTGGGGGAGGAGAATAGGAGGAGGTCAGGGAAAATGTTATCCAAGGAGATGACTTCCTTCAGCAAAAGTGATTTTTAATTTTTTTTTAAGAAGTCTCAAGTCTTTATCTGCTTTTTTACAGGTTAAATCTGTATCTGAACAAAGATGTGTCACTTTCTGTTAGTGTTTACAACCTTGTTCAAAAAGCTTATAAGCCATATCCAGTGAAGCTTTATCGGGAAACTAATGAACTGGTTAGAACAAAAACAAGGATGTTTAATGGAAAAACAGGCAGTTTGCTTCTGCCTAGTGACACAAAAAGGGCTCAGGTAAAGTATTTACTATGTGCCTACTTTTTACAGTCTCTGTGATGTGGGGGCGAGATGCTGCTTCTCTTGCTGCTTTTGTTTGCATTTCACTTTCAAGATCAGATTCAAGATCAGGAAGTGTTTACATCTGTATGCCCCTGGGGATAGCCTGGTCACTTTGTAGGCTGTGCAGAATGAGAGAGGGTTGTTTCTCTGGCTGCTGGTGGAAGTGCAGTCAGGAGCACAGGTCATTTCTTTCTGTAAGGCAGAACCTGGTTGTCAGAGCCTGACCTTAAGTGGTTGTGCTATTACTGCTGGTTTTACCTTTTGATTCATTAGGAATAGATTTAGTCCATTTTATTAAACATACAAGTGTGAATCTCAGCAGGGGAGTTGGATCTTTTCTCCAAACAAACAAAAAAAGGCATATTACCTTTGTTTTTTTGTTATTTTGTTCTTTGGTTTTGCCTTCCTGTTTGGTAGTGTGTTTGATGTAGATTGAATGTCATGTTCTGTTAAGGAACAGCCTTATTTCTGAAACAGATAGGAAGTTGTTTGGTACATTGTCACAAGCACACTTTGTGTCCTTCCATGCCAAAGGCTCCTAAAGTTGTTGGCTTAAGATTAAATATTCAGTTTATTTCTTGACATAAAGTACAGGAGATTAACAGAAAACTGAGTATTAAGCCCTTATGTTTAACTTCAGCAGATGGACTACAATATAGGTTGTTTGGGTTTTTTTTGTGACATATGAGTGATGCTTCAAAACTATTGTTTCTCAACCACTGTTTCTGTCAGGAGTAGGCAGCTGTCAGGAGTAGGCAGCTGACGTACATGGGCTGAAGCAAGCTTGGAATCAGACAGGAGATCTGAAAAAGTCTGGTCCAAACCAGAGCAAGACTCAAAACCAAACATGTCACCTAGGTTTTGTTTGTGACAGCCCTGAAGAACTCCAAGGATGAGATGTGACAGCCTTTCTATGCCAGGGCTTAACTGTTGTCTTAGGAAAGTATATTTCACTAATGTTCATGTGGAATTTCCATTGGGATAATGGTTACAGACTGTGACTTGCCATTTCAGTGTGCACTAATAAAATGCACTAATGAGAGTTTCCTCTGTGTTGTCTAGAACCCTCTTTTCAGTAATGGAAAACAGAATTCCATCATCATCTTCCTACCTGTCGCCCCACCCCCCCTTTTTTTTTTCTAATGCTAGCAGCACTACTGTCTGCTCTTCCCTGGTTTAGACATATGGAAACCGCCAAATTGTGCTGGAGAAAGAGGAAACAGAAGAATTGAAAAGGTTTGATTCTCCGGGCTTCTTTCTGATTGGCTTCAAACCACTTTCAATGCTAAAGCAGCACCACCATATCAAGCCTTCCCAGTTCATCTATCCTGAGGAGTCCCTAGTAAGTGGTAAGTAAAGATGGCACCTTGCATTATGGTAATCAGATGATTCATAGTGTATTTGGATGGGTATCATGGAGTGTAAAATCTTTGTCTAGCTTAAAAACTTGTTACTGTTAAAAAGTGTAGAATTAGCTGTTACTGCCCTTCTCAACTACAGTTAATCCTTGTTTTCTTCAATAGCGGAAGAGCCAATTGGGCTTCATGTTTCATCTATCATGGCAAACAGCTAATCAGACTGTGCAAATGTAGTCCCAAAATACTTGGTTTTGTCATTCATAAAAGTGAAGGATCCTAGCACCTGACAAGAAGGGAAATGTGGTTTAAAAAAAACCCCAACAATCAGACAAAAAACAACTTCCAAACCAGTGAAGATGATTGCTGGTTTTAAGTCCATATCAGCTAGGAGTGGAAACATACTCAGGAAGTATGGCTGAATTAGCAGCACTTTACATGCTTGTAAAGATGGAAGGAGAGGAAGCTTAGGACTGCTTTCTCTCTCATTTTTATGGGTATATGTAAGTCTGCTTGTGTAGAAGTATAGCACTAGTCCATCCCAAACTGCAATAGTAAAGAAAAAAAACTCCAGCTCCTCAGTCTACTGGTGGATAAAGAAGGCTGAGGTATGACCAAATGCTTTGCCATGTCTGCCTAAAGAAGAGCTTTTATACTAGCTTCTCCAGCTTAGCAGTTTCCTGAATCAAACACTTTACTTAGATGTCAGTCTTTTCCTGACCACCGTATCTGGTAAAATACAAAGTAAAAGTGGGTCTCGAGAGGAATCCTACAGTCTGAGTTTTTACGGTGTTACTTCTGCAGAAGGTCCTATGATGTGCTGCTACTACGATGTCCCACCAGACCAGAAAGAGGCTTTGTACATACCTGTTTCTGATTTTCAACTGTATGTCATTGCTCAGATGCTAGTGATTTCACTTATTTCACTGCTCTGATCAGGAGACATGCTAAAATTTTAATTTTCAAAGCTCCCTCTTCTAAAAGTTGCTTTTTACCTCTGCAGTATTGTAAGCATTTCAAAGAAGCCATAGGTATTGAAACCTTAATATCTAGGGCTACATTCTTGAACAAAGGAGCAAAACTGTCAGTCTGACCAATACAGTCTTTACTTTGCAGGGAGCACAACGCTATTTAATGCCTTATTGATGAAGTGCTTGGAGAAGAAGGTGATGGCACTGTGCAGGTACACCGCCCGCCGGAACATTCCTCCTCTCTTTGTGGCCCTGGTTCCCCAGGAGGAAGAGGTGGATGAGCAGAAAGTACAGATAGCCCCTCCAGGTATGGGAAGAGATGCTGCCTTTCCCTACACAATGGGATGCAGTCAGCATAATATCATCCTCTGTGGTATGAAAATATTCTTAGTGCTGCTCCCCTTAAAACTGAAGAGAGTGCTTTTGAACATCCCTTCTCTGCAGTTTTGTCATTGTAAGCATCTGACGTTGAATCTCTTTAAAACCCCAGTTGCATTAGTGCTTGCTCAGTTATATCATGGTTACAGTATTTTCCCTGCCTTCTACCTCTTTTTAGCACATCCAGTAACTGACCTAAAAATTAAAAGCCCTTTTTTTTTGTTTGTTGACTAGACAGAATATTTTTCCCTGAATTTTATTGCATCCATGGATACATTTTAAAGCGGGGGAAAAAAAAAATAAAATCACACATACTGAACCTCACACCTTATCAGCTGAGTGGGGAATGATTAGGGACCAAAGGCAAATGCTTGATTTTTATAATTTTCTCACCTCTTTAACTGAAAAATTCCCTTCTAGGAGGATGTAAAGTAAGAAAACAGCACTGTTTGTGTACAAAGCAAAGCATTTTGGAAATAACATGTGGGCATTAAGTTAATTTTCAAACAAGCCTTTTTTCAAGCTCATATCTAGTAAGAGATGAAGAAGGTGGACAAGTTGATCTCCTGCATAAAAAGCAAGTCACAAGTACCTGGCTCTTAGCTATGCCATTCGATTCAAGTGTCTTTCAAAAAGCCATTATTGTTGGTTATATACATTGAGATTGAGACTGCGTGTCATGCTGTAGGTACTAGGAAGTATTATGGATTGCCATTGTTTACAACAAAATAGCTAGCTAGTCTGGAGTCATCAGACCTAGGTAATAAGCATCTTAGCCTGTCCCATAAATTACTGAGGTCATGATTATGTATAACTGTTCTCTTGCTCCCTCTTTTCTGTGTAGGTTTCCACATCATTTTCCTACCATATGCAGATGACAAACGGAATGTTGATTTTACAGAGAGAGTGCCAGCCAGTCGAGAACAGGTGGACAAAATGAAGGAAATAATCCAAAAACTCCGTTTCAAATACAGGTACGTGGAAATAAATAGTGTGTAAGGGGTGGCATGGGGAAGAAGGCACAACACTATTGCTTGCTGTGTTGCACACATTGTTCAGTTGTGGTATCCATGAGATGAGATTTTGTTGTATTTTGATGCAAATTGCTTCCCTTTGCAATAGCTTTGTCCAAACTTTGTTCTTAATCATTCTGAATACCCAGGTCCCATGTGCTTTCTGTAGCACATTCTGGAGTTCTTTACAGAATTGCTCTTGTTCTCTGGGCTGTTGTCATTTGTTTTAGACGTATCACATTTTATTGTGGTTCTCCCAGTCCATTGCAGATCAAACCTGGATCATTGAAATTAGAGCACTTTAGAGACAATAGTTAAGCCATTTCATTATAGCTAGGATAAATATCAGGAGGTGCTTTTATAGGAGATTTTTGCCTACATATGTGGAAAGTAGCATAACTATTTTTAAAGTAGAATGCCACTTGTCTTGTGCGGCTTTCTAAGTCTCACAAAGCTTTCTAATGTGGTTGATGTGTGATGGGGTAGTGATTTGGCAGGTAAATTGAAAAGAGGAAAAGCAGTTCTTCTGATGAGATGGATTGTTTTGTGGGAAAGAGGGAGGGAAGTTAAACTTTGAAATAAGGTAGTGGTAGATCTTCTGGTGTCTTGTCTGTCTTCTTGGCAGCATGCATTGACATTTTGGGGGATTCTTGGCAGGCCTGACAGCTTTGAGAACCCAGTTTTGCAGCAGCACTTTAGGAATCTAGAGGCTTTGGCACTGGATATGTTGGAACCGGAACAAGCTGAGGATCTTACAAGTGAGAATTATTGGTGGGTGTGAAGGGAGGTGGGATGGAGGGCTCTTACTTTCTAATGTTGTCAATTTTAAGATAAAGGAAATATTACTCACTTTATTGTTCAAAATTGAAACTGATTCACCTTTTTTCTATGATGAGAAATATTTTTCTCTGAATTTTCTCTCTTTAAGAGTCTAATATTTCAGTATGATAAATGTGCAGAATTACTTAATTCTGCTAGGAGGAAATGATGCCACCTTGTGGCTGTGATATCTACATAAGAATATTCTGTCAAAGGATAAGAATCTACTCCTGGAGGGGAAGTTTCATTTTTCAAGTTATGTTGTACTTGAGGAGTAGCATTAGAGTAACCATTTGTCTCTTCTGAAGTGACACCCAATAGATAGTGTAGTCCCTGTGCTAGATATCATACAAATACATGACAGAAACAATCTGTTCTGCCTCAAACTACTCACAACCCTATGTAGTGAGCTGTTATATTTTAAATGTCTTGAATTAGACCTGGGTGAAAGTGCAACCAGGTAGGAGTTCTTCTACAATGCTTCTACTGCGTCAGTTTTGTTCGGCGTATGCATTTCCTCGTCAGGGATATGTGCAAGTCCATTACTTAGGTATAATACCACAGGTCTTTGCATTTCACATGCTTGCAAGATGCTTGCATGCTAGTTCTTACAGAAGCACAATTGTACGTAGGGGTGGCCTCATTTAGACTTTCTGGTGATCGCTCTGGTTTTGAGAGAGCAAATCTTTCTCTCTTGCCAGTGCCAAAGGCTGAAGAGATGAACCGCAGGCTGGGCAACCTAGTGGAGGAGTTTAAGCAGCTGGTTTACCCCCCTGACTACAATCCTGATGGGAAGGCTGTAAAGCGAAAACAAGGTAGGTAATGACAGTGCAGATGTGCAACATAATGGCTGTGCTCTTTTTTTAGAGGCTTCTGGGTTTTTCAGTTTGTCTCATAGTTTAAAGAAGCTGCTTTGCTCAGTAACACACTCATCTCCACAACAAAGTGGACTGACATTCAGCAGTGATTCTTAGAGTGCAGAGGGTTTAGTAGTACCCAGTTTGAGAACTGCTGGAATGAGAAACTGCATGGTGAAAAAATAGAGAAGGTAAGCGATGTGGGTAAATTACTGCAAAAGATGTACTTGTTTATTATTATTTTTATCATTATTATTAATAACTTTAGGGTTTTTTTTTTTACAACAGAGTAGTAAAATTGTTTATGCTTTCAGTCTGTGTTCTTAGTGAGGAAGCAGACTTTTATGCAAGTCCAAAATGGGCATCTTTTGGGCTAAACGCCTAATTAATGCTGAAATACATGTGTAGTTTGAGAGCCTATGAAACTCTAGTCAAGTGGGAATGTTAGATGAGTTCCCTGTTGAATAGTTGTGTTCTGCTGTCTTGATTAGAATCCCTTAAATGTATTATTTGGGGGTGATCTTTCCATCAGAACACAGAGCTTTATACTTGAGTTTGAGATCATTCCTGTCAATGACTACATGACTTGCTGTCACGGTGTCTTTCTATTAAGAAACTCTTTAAAATCTTGGTGCTCTAAAATTTATCTTTCTAGCTTCTGATGGTCAAACTGAGAAGAGGCCCAAGGTAGAAATCTCAAAAGATGAGCTGCGGAGTTATGTGCAGGAGGGCACTCTAGGCAAGCTCACTGTACCTGTTCTGAAGGATGCATGCAGGCTTTATGGGCTGAAGAGTGGTGGGAAGAAGCAGGAGCTCATGGATGCGCTAACTGAATACTTTAATGAGCGGTAAGCAAGAGGGGAAGGCCCTGTTTGACCTCCATCTGCTTAAAATTTTGTTTGTCTCATGTGGATGCTGTGTCTGTTTAATCTTGCTATGGAGAAGGCAATTAAATGTTGCCAAATCTAGCAGTGGAGAAACTTTTTACACTTCATAGTAAAACATCTCTGCAATGTTAGGATTCTGTTCACAGTAGCCAAAGGCAGAATTAAATGCCCTGCTAACTCAGGTCACCTACTACGAGTGAACACAGTTGTGCCTTCCTGGTTTCTTAATAAAAGTTATTTTCAACTTTGCAACACTGGCTATATCATCTTTGCATCATAAAGACAGCAAAAGTCACTTCAATGTAAGAAAGCAATGATCTCTGTTAATGGTACCACATGAATTCAGTGAGTCAAGTCCACATGCTAACAGAGGGTATAAATGTGGTGTAGCAAAAGCTGATGTAAAAAGGGGGAGAGGAAAAAAAAAAAAGTTCCCTGGAAAGCTGCAAGTGCTTACCCCCGTTAAATTACTGAGAGGGCACAGAGCTTTAGCAACTCTGTTAGAAGCATGAGTCAGACTGTTGTACAGGCTTTTGTACTCAAATCTATGCCTTAAAAATAGAAAAATAGCAATTTGTGAAGTGTAGCCCTTGTTACATCCAATATTTTTATTTTTCTATCACACTTACGGAGGCTGCACCTGGGGATATATTTGGGGTTTTAAATTTCTACCCCTGGCACACTCCACCTGCCTTGCAATGCAAGGTGACTGAAACCAATGCTCATTGCCTTTGCACTAGTAAACAGTACTAATAATTTAGCTAAACAGTTACTTTGTTTCTAAACAAACATGGAGAACGTGAGGTGTCATTTTGATCTGCGTGAGGTTTTTGGCATTCGGGGATTCAAGCTATTAGGCAATTTACTGAAGGATTGTCATTTACTAAGGTCATGCTGGATCTGTAGTGTGGCACACATATGGGAACCAGCTGTGACCACTCTCTTGGCACTGTGAGCACGAGCTGTGCCTGCATGCTGCTCACTCCACAGTTCCTCGGGAGAGCAGCTCACCCTGGTTGAGCTCTGCAGTATTAAAGTTACATAGTCTCATTACGCTTTCAATCAGCCTGCATTAGATTAGTTACTGTTAATAAAGATTTGTCTAAGCAATCAATTTTATTTTGCCCTTCAGCAAAGAAGTTACTGTAAATGTTTGTCCTAGTAAGACTTGAACACAATAAAATAGATTATCCTGTCCTTAATACAATTTTCATTCCCAAAATGCCCTTGTTAACTTCTCTCTTGGCCTGCTAACCCCCAGGCACAGTATGTTCCAGGCTTTGGATGCTTGTGGCATCTTTATTCTAGGTTATTAGATCTTCCTCTTGGCTTTTTTTTTTTTTTTGTGGCAGGCTATTGCATTAAGCAGCAGTTTAAAAGGGATGGCGATGGGAGGCTTCAGAGCAGAAAATTACACAGTTCTACCTGCATAAGAATCCTTTATTTCTGCTCCTCACATGCTTTGTCTTTTATCAGCCATCTTGGCACAGTACAGCAAGGCAAATCCTTTGCAAAGTTGTGAGTTTGAACGCAACTAGCTGAACAGTCAGCATCAGTAGAAGGGAACTGTAGCCTTTCTAAACTGCACAGAAATGAAAGGACTCCAAAAATCTTTGTATTAAGTTCACCTTTGCAAGGCTGTTCTCAGCTGTTTACAGAAATATACAGGCATGATTTTTTCTTCAGCCTTTTATGAGTTGGTTTATCTGTTTGGGATGTACTTACTAAAGGTATAGTTAGTGCCTCTCATTACAGGTTAGCTTATTTTCCCTTCTGCTATTGTACCTATTAGTCTTTTCCTGCTAGCAGGATGCCAAAGCACAGAAATAGGAGACAGGTTTGATATGACCCATTCCAACAGAGGTTTACTCTTCTGCTCAGAACAGTAAGTGGATTTATTAAATATGCATTTAACTAAAGCTAAGTGGTTCATAAAACCACTACTAAGCCAGAATGCTGATGGTGCTTCGTGCTTTTGCAGAACACGAGATCATCTACCATTCTCTTATTGAGACACACGTCAATCCAAAATGTACTTCCTGGTGCCTTGTCCATGACTTTTACTGACTGCACTGCAGAAGCCTTTAGGCAATCTCTGAGCAGTTTAACTTTACAAGTAAGAACACATCACTTAGTTGCAAATGCTTTCCCAGGGGAATGACAATTAGATTTATCTGTGTCAGCACTTTTATTTTTCTTAAAAAGTCAGTATTTAAAAATAAAGCAAGATAAGAGATTTCCCCTTGTTCACTGCCATAAGATTTCTGCTCCCCCCATCCCTCTTAGAGAAGTCTCTTGGCTGGTTTCAAGAAGCAAAAGGGTTGTGCTACGTGTACTGGTCTTGCCTCTGTCCACTGCTACACAGTAGCTGCTGCCCACCTTCTGCATAGTCTATACTGCTCATCAGAGCAGCAGCTCCAGCATCCTGCACGTGCACACCATGGGGGAACTGACACATCCTCTGTAGGCCAAACCATCCAGAAACACAGGCTTACTCTCACCTGTTAGAGGCTGAAGCTCAGCAAAAATATCACAACACAGAGAAAGCTCCTGGGCATGTTAAAATAACCCTGAGCAGGTAGACCTGGACATTAAGGGGGGGATTTTTTTTTTTTCTTTTAAATGTCATACAACCACTTTTCAAGTAGTAATACAATGAGAATGAATGTGTTTGAGTGGAATAATAGAAATGAAGGGGGGGAAAAGGCAGAAACACTGAAAATTAAGCCATTATTAAACAAAAAAGTGGTGTCTTGAAATGAAACACTGATGTCAAAACTATAATCTCAACTAAAGCTATATGTTAATTCCTTCCGACTTCAACTTTCCTATTCCACACACACTTAAACTCATGGGCATTTAGACCAACAGTCTTTCTATAGCTTGCTGAACAGACTGGATCTGAGGCTTTAGCTGTGATCCCTCCTTGATGGTGATGGAGCAGGCGATGACAGGCCGGGAAACACCACACGCCCGGCCCAGGGCTTGCTTGGAGCGCACAAACACGTACGGTACGTTCTTGTCCTCGCAGAGAAGAGGAAGGTGCAGAATGATCTCCAAGGGCTCTGCATCTGCCGCCATCACAATGAACTCTGCTATCCCTCGGTTCAGTGTTTTGGTGGCTGTAAAAGAAACTGAATAGTAAGTCTAGGTCCTTCTGGAAAGCACATCTCACAAAAAGCAACTTTAGGAAATGTTGAAATTGGCTCGACCAAGAAAGTCTACTGGTAGCATGAGGACAGGCCGGAGGATAGTGGCAACTGCAGGGCCAGAGAGGGGGTTATGTGTGGAGTTACCCGTGGGGTACCATGCTCAGTGCTGTCCTCAAGCACAGCACAGAGTTTCGCAAGGGCAGCCGATGGGTAGGGGGCTGAGGCACACCGCAGATGAGGGGAGACGGGTTCGTTTAGCATGGAGAAGAGGAGGCTGAAGTGAGCCTGAGAGGGGGATATGTGGCTGCTCTCTTCTACTACTTCAAGGGGACTGCGGAGAAGATGCAGACAGACTGTCCTTGTGAGTATGCAGGAAAAAGGACAAGGTGGAATTTTACACACATACACCCTTATGAGAGGGGTTTAAGCCATGGGATGTGGGTCCTGAGAGATTCTGGAGTTTCAATCTTTAGGGGATTGTTTTTCAAAAAAGTTTGACTAGGCAAAGCCCTGAGTAACCTGATCCAACTGAAAGGAGCCACTCTCTGAGCAGGCTGCACTAGAGGTCCCCTCAAACCCCAATCTTTTTATATTTCTGAATTGGTTAGGCATCAAATTACACACAAATGACAAATTACACACCACTGAAGTATGTATAATTACAGGACATGCACCAGAAACACAGCTTGAGCGTGTACCAGAACCGCACATGTTGCAAAGGTTACAGCTCAGTTCTGCCCCCGAATGTTGCTTAAGCAGGCTAGAAAGACAAGGAAGGAGAGGGACATTTACAATATCCCAGTCCATGTAACGGTAGTGGCCCAAAGCTAGAGAGAAAAGATAATCTCTAGCCACATCTGATTACAAAATCCTTGCTACAATTTCTAGCACACTTTCCAACACATAGGTCTCACCCTCATTGGCTCCCTTGCGTAGCTGCTTGTAGTTGCAGGACTGCTGCACAAGGTCCAGTAGTGTTTTGGTAAGCTGTGCATCAGCCAGCGGGTAAGCTTTGGGATTCACTTCTGCCTCACTCTAGAGAGAGGGAAAAAATAGAGTATTACAACAGGAACAAGGGGAACTTTGCTCTGAACAACACTAATTGTGTCCACCATATATACTGACTACTCGAGTCACATCACCATTCTCAGTCACTCTGAACATACAACTGAAAATCACATAGCATTTTATTTATAAAAAGGGTTTATTCTCATATTCAAAGTAGACAGTATCTCTACACTCACAGACAGCTAATTTACACCCTACAGAGTAGCAGTGTACTTACAGGGCAGCCTTCAGGCATTCACCACCACGAATACAATATAAAATAAAGTGTTTCAGTGCATAAGGTGCAAGGTCTTGCCAGCAGCAACTTAACAAGCTTAGACACGAATTTTAAAGAAATGCCCAAAAGAGCACATCGGGTTTATTTCTGCAATGTACAAGTAGCTTCTCAACGCCAACATCAGTGGTGTATCAGAACAGCAAGGAAGTCACAAGCAGCATTAAGGGCCAGCGCTGTCAGAACGACAACTCCCACCTCCGCAGCCGTGGCAGGCGACCCTGAAGCAGGCAGGGTGACCCCACGCCGCACCGCTCTGCCACCCGCCCTCACACGCGGCTACAGCCCTGCCCGGCCGCGGAGCACACGCTCCCGCTCCCCGCGGAGGCGCAGCGGAGTCCGACACATGGTCCCCCGCCACTAGGCGCCTCCAGGACCCCCAGGCCCCCCGGTACCGCCCCCCGGGGGCAGCGCCGAGCGGGAAATTTGCAACCGGCCGCAGCCTCGCCCGGACTCCACGTGCTCCCCGCCTCGCGGCCCCCCCCAGCCCAGGGCTCCCCGGCGCGGTGCTCCCCAAGGAGGCCGACACCCAACGCCACTCACCATGGCCGCGGCCTGGCCTGGGCTGGGCGGCACGGCCCACTCCCTTCTCTGGGCCCGAGCGCGTTGAACGGAAGAAGAGGAGCACGCTGCTGCGCGCTGCGTCGCGACAGGAAGTGAGGCGACCGCGAGCCCCTGGGCGGGGCCTCTGCCTCCCTCCGCCCGCCTCGGCCAAAGGCCCCCCCCCCCCCGCGCACAGGCGGCGCCTGGTGACGGGCGGTTGAGGGGGATGGCGGAGGCTTGTGGGCGACCGGGCAGCGGGCACGGCGCCCGCTGGGCCTTGCGGCTCTGCCCGCCGCTCTGCCTCGCATGCGCGGTGGAAACCCTGGGCGACGGCAGCGCCTCGGTGGGCAGCGACCGATCCTGCCCCTTTCTCTCCTTCCTTCCCTTACTCTGCCCCTTCGTCCCCTGCCCCTCTGGCCGCCGCCGAGCCTTGGCCCCTCACACCGCAGCACCTCTCGGCGGTCCCCACCCCGACCTCTGCCCTGGCTGCACCGTCCCCCCCCGCTAAGTTTGGGGTTGAGGACTTGGCTAGACCTATCACCTTGGTCCCGGGCTCTGGGGCCCCGTGGCACTCTTCCCCCGGGTGGGGGGGAGCAGCAGGGTGTCTCGGACTTGAGCGCTAACGGGCTGTTGTTTCTGTTCCGTAGCTGGTGCGCAAGAAGCACGTCGTTTCCCGCCTCCACGATGCCCTGGTCTGGCAGACCCTGCCAGTTGTCCAGCTGCTGGCATCTCATGAGAGGGTCTGCATTCATTTGATAGGAACTCTCTTTGGTAAGAGCTCAGCTGTGGCCTTGTGTGGCAGCGGCAGGGAGAAGGCAGTTACTTGGTTTTGAATAGATGTGTGCTTATTTCTCCACATTTCAAAGAAAGGAGAAAAAAAAAGGCAAAAGAATGTGAGTTGTCTAATTCAATACCTCCACCATTCTCTGTTAGGTATGTTATTACTCTGTGTGGAAAATTCTGTCATTTGACTTAGAATATGTTAATTAATTCCCTAATTTCCCCAAGGAGCGGAATTGACATGTTCATAAAGCTCTTGCAATTTTCCAAAGTATCTTGATGATGTGTGTAAGTCTTTCTGCAGAACAGGGTGTGCCTGGTGTATATGACTCTTCCTGAATGCCCCCCGTTCTGGTCTCGTGCCTCACTGCTTTCTCATCTTGGTGATCAGTGGCATTATATGAAGATTCTTGCAGAAATGAAACTTTGAGCTTAAAAAGATGTTGCAGGATTTTATATCAAGTGTATAAAATACAAATCTACGTAGGGTGGTTTTTTTATTTTGCACTGTCACTTTCCATTTGTAGAAGCCCTTGTAGCCGTAGGACTGTAATACCTCCTTTTTTGTGGTGTATCAGCCTCGCAGCAGAATAGTGTTCAGTGGGATGTCAGAAAGTGCCTTTCCAGTAAGCCTCTGTGATCTTGAACATCTCTTACCAATTTGCTTAGCAGTACAATGGGAAAGGTCTTTGAAATGTCTAAAAACTTCATGGAGAAGAAATAATGGTCAAAATGAGAGAGCAGTAAAGGAGGAAGAGAAAGGTGGAGGGCATGAACATGAGTGCCTTCAGAGAAAAATGTAGCAGATTCCTTTAATTCCATGATCTCATTTGCACATCACAGATAATTCTTGTTCTTTGAGGGAAAGTGACTTACAATGTCCTTCCCTGCCTTGACGCACTAAATAATTCAAAGAGTGTTTTCCCAGTTGATTTCCCATCACAAACTGTGTTGTGTGGGAAGCAGCTTTGTTAGAGACATAACTTTGTGCAGATTTAGTTCTGTCTGTTGCACATTTTTTTTACTGAGCGCTGCCTGCACATACAATCCTATACAGATGTGTAGGAAGCAGTGCATATGGCCAAGTCAGTTCTGCACAGTATGACTCTTAACATGAAAATACCCCTGAAGATGGGGAGCTGGGCTTGCATTTCAATGCTCTTGTCTGCTTTTAAATATTAACTCTCTCTGTCTCTTTAAGAAGCTTTACAATTGTATGGTTTAGGGACAGCTTTGGGATTTTACTGTACTTGGTGTAACTCCTAGAGCAGTTGGAATCCCATTCTAAGCTTGGGGTTACAAAGAATGACATGTACATTTTGGATAGAGCTTGAATGAATTAATGATTATTTGGTGCTAGAGCGTAAGAGGAATGCCCAAAGGTTTGAGCAGTGCTGTGGAGAAAGTTTAGGAAAATACATTCATTTTTTAAGAGATAGTATTAGGATAAGCACAGACAGAGGAAAGAGAGTTAAGAGAACAGAGATGCATGTAGTGTGGAGAGTTACAATGTGGTCTATGTCCAATCTTGTATATGAGGAGATAGTGAATTTCAGGTAAGCCTGAATTTTGCACAGGCAATGTTAAAATGTTCACTAATGCTGTGTGCAAATCTTTTCAAAGTGCAAGGAAGTTAATGAGGATTGGGCAGATGAGGCAGGAAATAAGTAATTTCTTCTCCTGCAATGTCATAACATTGCTTTAGCTGACCAAATTTCTGAGAGGTCACAGGGAGGTAATTTGTTTGGATATGTTGAAACAAGTGGTTTGGTGTGCCAGAAGTCAGTGTCTGAACCATTGCCTGATGCTGTAGGTACCTGAAGTCAGAAGCAGCTGGGAGGTAGAATTTCTCATCTGTTGTGGTGTAGTAGAGACAGTGGAGTATTTTAATATATCCAGTCTTGCTCTCTCATTGTGTAAATAACTTGTGAAGTGGTGCCTTCAGGTTCAGTTTAACACTGAAATGGTTTCCATACAGTGTAAACCTAGTGTTCAAATTTGGTCTTGGGATTTTCTCGCTCTTGTGGAGAGAAAAGACTGTTCATGGTAATTGTAATGAATGGAAGATAGAAAGGACAACTCACAGCTGGGCTTTAACTTCTGTCATTCTGGAGTATTGTTTCAGATGTACAGTATTGGATTTGTGCAGTGAGATGTGGTGACAGTAGCAGTTACATATTTACTTACATAGGTGGAGACATTGACTTCAACTATAAAGCACATTAAAAATTTTCAAGAGAATCAAATGCCTTCGTGTCCCTGTGTCCTGCTTATGGAGGTGCCTTTTGCAATACTCACTGGGAGTATCCATCTTCCTCTGACAAAGTCAGGCTGGTGTCATGTGAAGCAGGGAAAGCCAGAGTTCTGAAAAATCTTTGCAGTTCTTTTTGCAAGAAGGCATTACAGCACTGACGGTCACAAGCAGGAAGGAGTTCTGTGACTGATTGTAGTTTATCTTTTAGGGATGTTGCATACTGTGGAAGACAGCAGCGCCCTGGACCTATTTGTAGAAGGTGAGAGGCAGATGCCACATCTTGATTACTGACAGCTTGTGGAGGGAGGCTCTGTCTTGTCTGATAACTATAATGAGGTGCTCAGCCTCTACACAGCTTGAATTGGGAAGAGCATCTATTTTCTACCAGTGCAAGAGGGACAAGTGGACTGTTGCAATATGTGGGGGCAGGGGAGTGTGTGCAGATTTAAATATTTAGCATTTCTCTCACAGGTTCTGTGTGTGCCATGAATTTAGTGTCAGGTGGATAGCAGTGGTAAACAATGCCTCATCTTTGGCATCTTTGGACATGACTGAAGTCTCAAAGCAAATGGGAATCTTCATGTAGGCTTCAGTGAGCTTTGGGATCTACTGCTTTCTCCTCAGAACAGAGAGTATTTGGGATTTACCTATACAGACTGCTTTTTGTGAGCAGTCCTTCATTTAAATTCTAAAGGAAATGCCTGCGGGGCTGACAAAGGAATCTCTGCAGCCCAGTTAATTTTATTCCTCTCTGCTGAGTCTAGTGATACTAGCAATGCAACAATTTCCTCGTGTCCAGCCATGAAAGATGAAAGAAGGTGTGACCTGCTTCTTCCAGAGGGGTTTCAATTTTAAGGCACTTGCTTAAAATGGTATTGAAAAGGTGAGAAGTCTTCCTCTCATGTTACCAGTCTCATGAGATGGGTATTCTCAATCAGAGGAATTATAACTTAGTGTTACCTAACTCTTGAAAGTTTCTAGAGATTCTGAGAGTTCATGGCAAGAAAGGACCATTAAACCATCTATAAATCACACGTCTCGAGATATGCCTCTGCTGAAATCTTTAGCTCTTTAGCTAAAGTAGGTCTCCTAGACAAACCTCTAGTATTGCCTTGGATATACCAAGAGTTGGTGAACCTAGAAATGTCTGCTGTTTTGTTTTTTTTTTTACAATGCTTTCCTAGAATACAAATGAAAAGAGTGTGTTTTCCAAGTGAATCGTGCTATGACAGACAAGACAGTGTTCCCAAATTCTATGGAACAATGTTCTGCACAGTGTCTCAGTAAGGAGTCTATTGTCAAAACTTTATCTGCTGAACATTCAGGTGCCCAGGTTCTAGAAATACCAGAAGAACTTTGCTTCCTGAAACTGGTCCTTGGGTATACGTGTGGAGGCAGAGGCAGCCTGACAGAATCACCCTGTGATTTTCTTAGGGAAACTCTAGGTGATGTGCAGACAGTGAACTTAGTTTTTTGTTGCTTCCTTTTATTAGGACAGAGCAGACAGAGTTCTTAAAGTTGCCGTGAACCAAGAATAACAGCCCTTTCTGGGCAGAGTGGGTAAACGGTACCACAAAGGTGACTGGGGCCTTGCTTTGTGGCAAGGTGTTTGGGATGAGTGCAGCAGGGAGGAATGGTTTATAGACTGCCCTGTTAACCTCAGGGACAGTAGCAGCTAAAGGAGGAGCTCTCAGTCTGCGTCTAAGGATACTCAGCAGTTTCAGTTCTGATACCTTCTCTGGAAAGACAAGTTTTTAAAGCCCAATTTTCGTACTGTAGGAAATTCTATTCAATTACCAGAATTTTTTATGCTTTTCAGTTGTGGCTTTGTGTCCTTTCTTCCCTGGTTCCTTATGTTTACTTGGTGTCCTGGTGCTTAGTTTGTCTCTTGCAGTTCATTTCTGTGCATGGTTTGTAGTGCAGCTCAAATAGAACTGCTGTAATGTTGCTGCAGAGAGCTTAGGCTGGGCTATCAGAGGTAATAGTGCTGGGAATGCTGATGTTACCCTGTTCTCTCAGCACTCTCTGCTCATTTAATACCTAAGCTGTTTGCTCACTGGTCTGCTAAAGCCCCGTGGAAGATGGATTGTGAGTGCTCTTGGGTGTGAATTACTGATCCCATTTTTTCTGCCTAGTTCTGGTGTGTCTTGTAGTGGAGCTGAAGTCAGAACAGTACGTACGCTGCATTTTGGATGAAAGCCAAAAAGAGGTCAGTGAAGATTAATTCCCTGCCCTTCCTTTCAATCCTTCAGAGGTTGAGAAAGTGGGAATGAGTGGCCCTGCAAGACTGCATCTACTGCGCTGGGATTCAGCCTCTGCTGCAGTGGGATGTCTGAGTGCCAGCTCCCCTGCTGTGGTTTTGGCAGTGTTGGTGTCAAACCTGGAGTCTTCCCGTTGTTACCATGATGCTTTGCAGCCATATGGCTTCATACTGCTCTTGTGAAGCTGTGTGGCTTCCTCAGTCTTCTTTTCCTACTTTAGTGTTTCAGTGATATGAGGAGCTTTCCAGCCTGTGC
>JANIJG010018097.1:0-32131 GCA_024611175.1 Megaceryle torquata
CCTGCACCCCCATCCTTCATCCATACGTCCCCTGAGCATACTGCCCCCCCCCCCCCCCCGCACTGGCCCCCCCCCCCCTCCCGCCCCCCCCCCGCCCCCCCCCCCCGCCCCGCGCAGGAAACGGGCTCCGGCCGCCGCGCACACAGAGAGACCCCGGGCTCAGCAATCCTCCAACATGGCGCCCGGGCCGTCCCCGTGCGCGGCCCCGACAGCCCGCCCTCCCCCTCCCGCCGGGGGCGGGGCCGCGGGGCGGGGCCCGCCGGCCCTGAGGGAGGGAGGCCCCGCCGGGCCAGCTCTGGCCGCTGCCACCACCCTTCTCCTGAAGCTGGGGGTTACCGCCCTCCTCACGCAGGCCCTCGGGGAAGGAGATAGGAACGCGAAGCTCCTGTCTGACTGGCGGGGCTTCCCTGCCCTAGCCCCTCGGGGAGCTTGGGCACCTTCCTTCCTCATCGGGCTGAGGGCATTGCCTTTCCCCCACCCTCAAATCCGGTATCTATATGTGCCAGTCTCCCTTTTATTCTCAAAGAGCTGTTTTCCCCCTTCTCTACTCAGCCTACCTCACCCACCCTTTTGTGCACCTTCAAACCCAACAGTCGCTTTCACCCCATGCAGCTCATGCTGTGTTGGAATTATGGAATCAGACTGGTTTGGGTTGGAAGGTACCTTCAGAGCTTACCTAGTCCAACCCCCCTGCAGTGAGCAGGGACATCTTGCTCAGAGCCCCGTCCAACCTGATCTGGAATGTTTCCAGGGATGGGGCTTTAACCACCTCTCTGGGGAACCTGGGCCAGGGTCTCACCACTCTCAGTGTAAAAAAATTCTTCCTTCTCTCCAGTCTAAATCTCACTTTTTCAGTTTAAAACCATCACCGTTTGCCCTTTCGCAACGTGCCCTGAAACACCTTTCTTTTAGGTCCTCTTTAAACACTGAAAGACCACAAGAAGGTCTCCCTGGAGCCTTCTCCATGATGAACAATCCCAAATCTCCCAGCCTGGCCTCCCAGCAGAGGGGTTCCAGCCCTCCCAGCATTGCTGGGGCTCCTCTGGCCCCACTCCGACAGGTCACTGTCTCTCCTGTGCTGAGGACTCCAGAGTTGGACACAGCACTGCACAGGTGGTCTCCCCAGAGCAGAGCAGAGGGGCAGAATCACCTCTTGGAATGATCCCTTCTCTTGCCCTGTGCCGTCAACTACAACTCTAACAAAGAGGAGGCAAAGTCCAGGCAGCCTCTTGTCACTCCTTTCTGGACAAGGTCCCCAGGCGAGGCAGGAGGAGAGCCTGGCACAGGGCAGGTGAAAACAGAGCAGGCCCTAGCCCAGCAGCCAATGGGACACTCATCCACCCCAAATGCTTTGGTAGGACTGAGGGACATGCAGTGTCTGTTCCTGGAAGGAAAGGAAAATGCTAATTTAAACACACACCAAAAAAGAAGTTGTAAATAAGGTAGCCAAATATTGATGCCAACGGTTATTCTCGGCATATGTGAGCTGGCACATTTCTGGTGGGTTACTATTGGGTAAAATCTCGATATAGACCTGGACCGTGTCCCAGTCTCCTCCTGAGGCCTACACTTGTAGGCATTTGCGCACGCAGAGGTGCCCACCGGGCAGCCACGCACGCAGAGGTGCCCGTCCTCCCTTCGGGCACAGCCCTGGCTGCTCTCGGGGCCAGAGTTAGCCTGGCAGGGCACAGGGCTGATCGCAAGCAAGGGCAGATCGTCTCTCTACAGCAGAAGCCCAGACTCTGCTGTGCTGTCTCCGAACAGTCTCTAAAAAGATCAGAATGCCAGTGGCTGTACTAACTTTTCCACTTTCCTAGGTGCAAGCTTGACAACAGAAAGTATCTGATGTGGCTTTCTCGGAAATGCTGCCTAGTGTCACAGCAAAGTGACACTGTTTCTGGACCACCACAAACACCACAACAAATGGCCAAAAGACAAACGTGGCACTCACAAACAACAGTCCTCTGCTGCAAGCTGCTTTCTCTGCCCCCTTGGTGTTGATTTTGTCATGCAGGAAATATTCCTCAAGATAGGCAATCAATGGCCTCCACTTCCAACTGCATCGTAAAGAAACCCTAGCCTATAGGACTTATAAAATCAAGAACCTTTCCAGTCTTTGACTGTAGGATTTCCCAATGCTAACAGGGAAATTTAGTTACAGAGGCACTGCACAAAATCCTTGTTTCATACTACTGAGAAAACCTTTCTTAAAATAAACAGACCTTACAAAGTTCTGGGTTCTTTGTGAAGGCCACAGGCAGGCAGAGGGGAGCTAATGAACCTCTGCGAGACTCTCCCTCCACCAGATCAGCAGGAGGAGGAAAAAGCTGCAGCAAGGGTTAACAAACAGACCTTACAGGACGGGTTGTGGGGAGATTTTAACGGTAGGAATCCTGGAACTTATGTGTGGGAGGAGATGCTGAGTCACCTCTCTAGCCCCAGCACAGAGCTAAGGGGTGGTTGGGGCATGAAGAGAGCAGAACTGCTGCACTCCTGGGCCACTGCATGACAGGGAGCTTAGGAAAAGCACCTCTCTGTTTACAGACTTCAAAAATAGCGTAGCACAGGTACAGATACCTCTCATGTTTAGTATGTTGGGACTCTTGCTGAACAAATATGAATCTCTGGAAGCTTTCTCAAGCACAACTTTAAAGTGCTACTGTTTCTAAGTGATGTACAAGGGAATTGGGGTTTGTGCCATGGAATGAGTCTCTGCTGCTTAAAACAAAAATGTCATTCCCCACTGGACACCAGTTACATGAGAAATCTCAACAAGACGACTTAGGACTTACCACTTTTTGACTTTCTTATATGTGTCTCTTGTGTTCCATGTTCCCTTGCAGCCAGTCATCATTAACTCCACCAAACAAATGGCCAGAGAGACAAAGAAGACAGGACTGGCCCAAACCTCTAGGGAAAAAAAAAACCTAAACAACCAACAAACCCAACCAAAACCAAACCCAGCAAAACCTGGTGCATGAGATGGCATTAAAACCAGGGAAATTAGCTTCTATTTTTCTTCGGACCACTTTGCTCATTATAGACACATGATGACTGTTAGCAGTTTTCATTATTGGCCATCTTGTCCTTGTGGCTCTGCCACCATGACTCCCCTGTCTCGAGCCCTCTGTAGCACGTGTACCTTTCTAGCGTTAGGCATCTCTATTAACTGAATCTATGTTACTTTGCTTTTATAATCAGACAGTAACACTCTACAGTGTTAAGAGTATCCTCCCCCAAAACATCAGTGGGTACTCCACATGGTAAGCAAGTGAAAAATCTCTTTACACCAGAATGAGGTGTGTTGTGAAAAGAGGTGGCAGAGGACAGGGGAAGGTTTCAGGGCAAGCAGGAGATACTGGGCTGAGAACAGAACCATACAGAAGATGCACCAACAACAGAAAAGGGCCATAGGAGTTTGGATTACAGGTTAAGCTGCATCCTTTTCTGCGAGGAACACTTTATTATTTTAAAAGATGTAGTAAAGTCCAATTAAAGTGAAATAAATACTAGCTTACCTTTGCAACCTTCAGCAAAACAGAAGAGTGGAAACCAGAGCTTTTCTGAAGCAGAGCTTCTTTTAAACAACTCCTACACCCCAGCTGACTGTGTTTCCCCCCAGATACCCCATTGGCTCATACCCCCAGCCCAGCTTACTCTTTGTAATAATTATCAGAGCTGGTCACATGCTCTTAATTTTCAGCTTTTCCTGAGGAACTGCATTTCCCAGTATCATTGCTCTAAAAGAATCCCACCAGTCAAAACAAACCTAGAGAGGCATAAACATTGCATGCTGAAGTCTAGTAGGTAGGTTACACAACCTACTTTAAAAACCCTAGGAGGGCAAATTCAATCATCCTAAACAACATTTACAGGTATCATCAAAACCAATAAAATAAAGCCCATAATAGTCAATTTGAACAGTTACGTTGCTAGGTTGTTGTTTTATACCAGAAAAAAAATGAAAATGCAGTTGTTCCCAAAATACCTCGAATTACTGTTGAAAACTGGGACAACATAGCAGTTCTTTACTAAAAAAAAAAACAAGTTGCAGAAGAAAAAAAAAGATACAAGCTTTTCTAAATTCTTGTACTACATTCTGTACAGAAATATAAAACCAATTTAACAGTTTGTAATAGAACTAAACAAACTCAGCTGTTTGGATAAGTACTTTAGAGCCACTTCTTTGCACTCAGAGTAGCAGGTGAGGTTTGGTTCTGCTGCTGCCCGATGCTGTCGGTGTGCTCGCAGCCCTGTAGTGAATTAAATCAATTATCACGGTAGTACATTGGGGATGACGCTGAAGGAAACTCTGCTTTGTATCGTGGTAGAACACACAAGAAGTGAACCAACTGTATGTTACCATTGACTTTTCCATGTTGAGTGGCTTTTCTAATTCTTTTCTTTTGGCCAGACGAGGTGGCAAATCTATTCTAAAGATAAAAAATGACAGAGTTTTATAGTTTACAGTGAGTGATGCATAAAAGATGCCGCACGATGGTGTTATTCCACCTCTTGGCCAGTAATACCATTCAGTAAACATTGCCCTTCGTGGGCTCCTGTCAGCCAACACCAAAACTTTTGGAAGAGAGCCAAGATGTTCTGGTTACAAATATCTTTGCTGATAGAGGTTTTAATTAAAGTGACAAAACACAGGCAGTCATAAACAAAAAACAAACCCCAGACAATATGACTGTATGTTTGTTTTGTGGAAAGCAATGCTTATGATCTGAAAAAACTCCAATCTCATTAATGGGGAAACTTCACTTTTACATTTTGGTTTGCCCTGAAATCCCTGACACACCAGAAATTATCTAATTTCTTTCTCTTTCTTGAAGTCCTCCTTTTTTGACACTGGTCATTGATAGAGAATGTGTACATAGATCTACCAGCCCAAGTATAAAAACTCTGTTTGCTCTGAAAAGTATTTCAGAGAGACTGTCATCTTTCATGTTTAAAAATGTCATTCCCCAGCATACAGAAAATAAATAATGAAGCCACACTGACTGTTCTTCTCCTGCCCTTCTACCACAGGAGGAGCACTAACAGAAAATGCTTTCCATTTTTCATCCCTCTCTCACTCTCTTCCTCCCCCTATTAGAGGAAAAAAAGACCTGTTTTTCAAATACTGTACTTCCAAGAACTTTTTTGGTTCCTACAGGAAAGGCATTCTCAATTTAATTTTCTTTTTTTCTTTTTTTTTTTTTTTTTTTGAGGGGGATTATAAACACTGAACATCGGGAGGTTCTGGAAAGTCATTAATAGACATGTAGATTTAATGAAAACACGTTGGGGTTTGGTTTGGTTTTGTTTCAGGGAAAATGTTTACAGAGACACAAATAATACACAAATAATACCTACCTGTTTCTGAGGAAACTAGAACCATATCCTCTAGAGCAGGAACAAAATGTAAACCACAATTATTCCTATGGAAATAAAGCAAATAAAGCACATGGATGACACGGATGACTTGTATATTGGTCTGGGAGCAAAGATTACTCCAAATGCATTTTAGGAAGAAGCTCAGCTTAGGCAAAGTTCGCACAGTTTGAAACTCACATCCCCTCAACTAACTGAAAAATATTTTAATTCACAGCTAATCATCTTTTCCTTCCATTTTCAAAGGAGAAACATTTAAATATAATCTTAGAATATAAAAGAGCTTGTAGGTAGTTTCATCATTGATTTGTTGTGTGGTCTCAAGCAAAAGAGTTAGGCAATCGCCCCGTGTTTCCTCATTAATGAAACAGAAATGGTAATTGCTCTGCTTTGTAAGGTATTTGGCACACCTTGTAATCAAACCCTACACAGGGAGTATGATTTCATTGTGTGTCAGTTCCCGGTGCTGCTTGTAGAGTATTTACTGTGAATCAACGATGGAAAAAACAATCACCTTGTTAGGAAAGGGATGTGGTGGTTTAAAACATTTAACTGAAGAACGATGAGAAAATCATTTACAATCCAGATTTAGTTTTTCTACTTGCTCAAAGCCTTGTACAGATTCACATCTTATATTTCTTTTCAGCTTCTACAAAACACAATTTTTTAGATTTTTGAAAGAGAGCAGGAACAGGAGCTGTTTACAGTATGAGTCCAGTTCTGTCTGACTTGGATGAATCTTGATTTTCCTACTTGCTCTTATTGGGAAGCTCAGCTCAAGCACTGACTTGATAAGACTTCGGTTCATATTTGCCACTACTGAAGGAAGATAGAGAAGTAACATCTAAGTTCCATAACATAATTATGTACTTCCATGTTCTTGTCTCCCTGAATACCATCAGAATTTAGAACAAACTAGAAACCAAGCAACAGCCACATAATCATGTCACAGTCTTTGCAGACAAAACAAAACAAAACAAAACAAAAAGGCAGAAAATATACTGCCAATTAAGAGATGAATATGCACTGCCCAAAAAGGGCATGCCTGCATTTCCTTCACATCCAACCAGTTGAAAGCTGTTCTTGTTGTACAGTCAGCTCCCCAGACCATCAGTGGCTCTGCCAGCACAGCGTGGCCCGGACAGCCAATGTAAGGGGAAAAGCTGCAGTGCGTGGGGAAAGCAGAGGGATGGGGGATACTTGTGTCAGCAGCAGTGGAGATTCAACTGCATTAGTTTATCTCACTACCCTGGAAGGTCTTTAACTCTACCCCAACAAAAACCAAAAACAAACCCAAAACTTGATTCTTGAAGTTTAGGACTGTAAGGCTTTAGAAAGTTTCCCCAGAATTACAGACTGTCCATCCCCTGGGCGCAGATCAATGTGTCTGATGCTGATTAAAATGAAGGAGGGCGCAGGACCAGCAGATGCCTTTGCTTTCAGTAGTGAAGCTTAGATTAGTTATCTAGAGATCCCTGACATAACTGGACTTAAAGTAATTTCATTCATCGACGTGTAACTGCATTTGTGAGGTATTTCAGCTCCGTTTGAACCAAAATTGATTAGTGTGCTTTGAAGGAATCTGTAGCAATTCAATACAATATCAAGTGAGATGCAGCAGAATCTGAATAGGGAGAACATTAAGAAAATGAGAACAATCCTGTTTCAAGACCCACTTGGGTTTTAAAAAAGTATTCTACACATCAAATGTGTAACCTTGATACACATCAAAGGATTTACAAAAGGAGGTTGGAGGGCATTGTTTGGTTTGGTTTTTAGTTTAGAGCTGAAGAAACTGAAGGATGGTACAATAAAGTGGTATTAAAAATGGTGTGTTTCTGAACCATTCAGAATGGAAAAAGTTTTTGTTTTTTTCTTTCAAGTACCTCATAAGCACTTAGACATAAATTATGTCCCTCCTTTGAGAAATTAACTAAAAATCTTTAATATGTCTTTAACACATCCAGAAGACTTGGGAGTATCAAAAGATCAGAACAGTTCACATGTGGTGCCTTAAATCCAGAAAAAGCTGAAAACAGACAAATGGTATTCTGGGGAGCTGTTTTTTGTTTTGAAAGAGTACTCACAGTGAGCTTAAAAAAAAAAAAAAGAGGAACAGTGAGATCTGAAAAACATTCTGGTCTTTACCTAAATTAGCCACTAACTCTACACCCACACACATCAAGTCCCCATCTATTTTCTTGTATTAATCTGGGAGTCCATTAAACTGGCAAACCAGTGCCAGTGCTGCTTTCTCCCACCTTCCTCCCCGTGTATCTCCAGGACAGAGAGCTTCACATCGACTGTTCTACGAACTCCAAGACCATTCAAATTAAAACGGCACTTGTTTTTTCATCTGGAGCCTCAGGTGTGAGGAAGCCAGTACTGAAAACAAGTGGCCCTTTAGATGTGCCCAGCAGAAGAGGAAGATCTTTTTTTAAAGGTGTGTGCCCTGAGAAGATACCTGCTTTGCACAGTCCAACCACCACAGTGGGGAATTAACCTGTTTCAGAAGGATTTGGGAACGTAATTTCTGCAGGAACAGGTCAATTGATGACACTTTTTTTTTTTTCTTTTTAAAAAAGGCCCTGTCATTTCAGTGTCATTATTTCAGTATGAGCAAAGTATTTTAGTTCAAGACACTGATACGTATTTTTTGGACTATGCTGTAGTTCTCACAAAATAACATAAGCAATTATGGTACATCTATAGAAATGTAAAAGTCAAAACAAAGTATTTACCTCAATAGAAAACATTAACAAAGTGCTTTGTTAATCTTAAATGCTGATTCTCATTTTGGTGTTTTGTCTCAGTTTCCATTTTCATTTCAAAGGAAGTGTTGACAGTTTGTTTTTTATTCTGATCCAGAATGAAAGCAACATTTCCAAACATTGCTGTTTCTTTTGAAGCACAAATAGCAATTCCTCATCTCATGCCAACAATGAGGTTCTTCAGGAGGCTGGAGCCTGTGTGGATCCCAGAGTAGATAGGTGCTTGTCTCAAGAGCACAGCGGGGGAATGTTTCCAGCCCCTGCAGGGGACAACCCCTGTACCTGTGCCACCCCATCTCTGGATGGGTACTTGGTGTCTCTTTACTAGCACTGTATCTGAATATACCTGATGGAGAAGAGCAAAACATTCTCTGGAAGTTGTCTCCTTTATGGTTACAGGTACCCAATTCTTAAGAGGAATCTCTTCTTGAAGCAGTGAGAAGGAAATTATTTGAAATTAAATGATCAACAGTGTGTGCTAAAGTTGCTAAATTGTCAAGATTTATCCTAGTATTAAATTCTGACTTGTTTAGTTACACTTTGTTTATTCCCAGCTCTAGGTGTCACAGAACATGTTGAGAAGCTCTCTCTTCTAGGATCCTACTTATGAGGATGGATGTAAAACCACAGCTGAGCTCCGTTTAAACTCGAGCTTCACAACACCACGATGAGAATGCCTCCTGGAGTTCGAGCCGTGGTTATCAATGTGTGTACAGCAGCAGATAAAGAGGCTATTCCAGTACCCAGGTCCCTCAGCTCTGGGTAACCCAGCTCTGAGGCTTTGCTTCAGCAAACACAGTTTATTTGTTCCAAGAGAAGAGCTGCAGCTGATGAGACAGACCGATGGAATGAATCCTGCAGTACGGGGATGTGGGCAAGCAGGATTTGGGTCCCAAAAAACTATTGTTTTACAGCTGGCCTTACCTTTTCTCACGAATATCAGTGGGAGTTGTATTCTTGACTTCAAAGAGTGGGACCAAGCCACCACACCATACAGTTGAGCAAGTGAGAAAAGTTTCATCACCAGGTGGACAACTGGTCTGGCTGAATAGGCAGCTCACAAATGTCCATCACTCACACAACCCAGGACATTGCAGCACTGCCCATTCAAGAGTATTAAAAAAAAAAAATTAAATACAAAAAGAAGTGAAGGGAAATGATGTTAAATGACCAAATCCTCCAAGGAGCAGAAGATATCAGAGAAACGGTAAGAAGTAAAACTTCATTTTCCTGTGAGAGCAGGTTCTGATCTATAGTCACCATAACACAGCTGGAGCTGGAGCGTGACACATGAGCACTCGGAGGGAAGTTAAATGTCTATTTGTCTCTTTCAGTAACACAGCCAGTATGATACTCTCTCCCTACGGTAAAACTGTAGAAGAGGAACATTTTTCTCTGCTCAGTGCAGACATACCTGCATACATCCACAATAACATCACTATTACTAACCTCTTTCCCAACCAAATCCATTACAACACACCCCCACATCTTATATTTAAAAGAAAATTATCAAAATACAGAGCTTGCTTAAAACTTCATTTATTTATACTGTAAGCCGAAGGATCTTAATTAACACAGAAATGCACTGCTAGGCCTCCTTGGGAGCTATAAACAGTTGGTGCACTTGTCAAATTAAAAATACACAAGCAATTAAATGGCAAAAGGTACAGAATTCTTTACACAGATGCTCTTGTGGTGTACACGCACACTTGCACATACACACGCCTAGAGCAGTTTCCAGTTCCCACCTGTAAGCGAAATGGCAGCAGAGCCACCTAAGCCCGATTTGTGACACGCAGGCAAACAGCCCCCAAAACCCTCTCACATTATGTAAGTGATGTAACCAAACGCTTCCCACTCTGGCAGCTCTTTGTTGTACAACCTGCACCAGTAGCCTGACACTTCTTGAATGGCTTTGGGCTAAAGGAGGTGCTCGGTGGCTCTTAACATAAAGCCCCTATTTATCTATTTTTGACAAGTCCAAGTATAAGACAGCAAATTTAAAACCTAAATTTGGAGCTGACAGAGCAAGGACTTGGTTACATGCTTCACTTTATGCACCGCATATAAACCTGCTGACCACACAGGCAACATTCAGAGCATCAAACATTTGCTGGGTTGGGGCTTCTGCTCAGATAACCCAGGCACAGGTCTCTGGGCTGTACCTGCCCACCTGAAAGGTGATTCTTTTCCTGCATTGTCAACACATTCTGTGTGCTGGAGTTTCTATTCACTTAAAGAAAGGTATTTTCATTTCCTTCCTATGTTATGATGACACTGCTCAAAGTGTTACATTAGCAAAGGTGTTTTGGTTACATTATACCCTTGGAAATAACTAAAATACATGAGAGGAAGGGGGAATGAGGATATAAAGTCTATAGAAGTATTTACACATTCCATTATTAAAATAATTGAAGGCTAATTAACAAGGAATTAGCCACAAGTATGAAATACAAAATGAATTAAAACTGGTTTCTAGGTAAGACGAGTATTAGAAACAACTACTGTTAAAACCAAAATATAACATGGTTTTAGAAGCTGTAATAAAAATATAATTTAATAATTCTAACAAAAAAATCAAAGTTACATAATTGTTTTAAAACACTTTGGAGAGCTCAAAATACAGTTGTTGGTTGTTTTTTTTTTTTTTTTTTTTCCTCAGAAAAAGCACAGCAGGGGAGGAACCTCCCCCATTCATCCTGCCAGTTGATATTACATTAACAAAAGTCTTCATGTTAAAGCATATTCTTCATTTATTTTAATAGTCATTGAAAATGTAACACAGTCCTTCCTAAACATAATGTAGCACTGCCTGTAAACATAAAAAGCACTGGTTTCACCTCTAATCATTTTATATGCAATAATGCCTTTGTTCTGTAATGAATTCCATTCCTTCATTTTAATGTGCCCATAGTTGCAGGGTTCTGCTGAATCAGAACTTACACAATCCCAGCCTCCTAAACTTCAGAGGCTCAGCACCACAACTGCAACCGTCTGGGCAACGAGACTTTTGCTCTGCAACTTAGTGTGGCTTGTAGATACCACAGAAATGAGGAATTCAGAGTGCCCAGCACATGCCTCATCAAGCCTTGTTTGACCTACAGTCAGCTTTACCCCGATACTTGAAAATAAAGATCAAAAAGCAAGCTAGTATTTTTTAGAAGCTCTCAGTATTGCTAACCTATAAGGTTTATCTGGTTTATGTTAGGCTTATTATTATTATCATCATCTCAAACTTTCTAAAACAGCACGTTGAACTTTCCTTTCATTGCTTTCTGGCTCTGAAGTCTTTGAGCTTCATTTGGGTTACGTTTTCAAACTTTTCTCTGTAGCTAGAAATGTGCTGCTCTTTTTAAGCAGCAACTAAAACTTCAGGTGGAAACAGAAAATAGGGAGACAAGTTGCGAGTGACAGTAACATCTACACTCCAGTTTCAATGCCTTTCTGCCTCCTGGGCTTTCAACTGAAATCGATGCTGAGCTGCCTCTGTCTTTTGCACGTCGATTTGCACTTAGGTGGCAAAGGCTGCAAGATAATGGGTCTGAGTTAAAAACAACCACAGGTTGTTCATTAGAATTTGAAGCACATGGGCACAAACAACAAGAGGCTTCTCTTTGTCGTGCCCGTGAGCACAGAGCAGCAGTGAAACTGCCAGAACCAAGACCGTGCGTCCCTTATTCCAAGCCTCATCCTGAACACCTCCTCTGCTGAGGTGACTCCTCAGTGATGACGTTTGCCGTGTGGTGTCGTTCACCCAGCACGCTTAGGGATGTGTCACAGACATTTTCACACTCCAGTGTTTGGAAAGTTTGTCGGCACTTTATCCCGTGTACAGGCTGTTTATCTGGCAGCTGGAGATGCCAGCCAGGCCGCATTTTCCCTCCTCTCACAAGCTGTCACAAAAGGAGAGAGGAATGTGCAAGCAAAAGGGACTTTCTCTTGGAGTCTGTTTCCCTGTGAAACTCTGCATCAGACCTGACTGGGGAGGGTAGAAACCCCCAGAACTGCAGTTCTTCAGAAATCCTATTTTTTGCTTTAGGAAACACATCCTTTCCCTCATCCACACTCCCCACATAGCTGTCTCTAGTAAATGAATGTTATATGCACAGGATACACAATCTGTTCCAGTCTTCCTTGCATTAGAGGAAAGCTTCATGTATCTCACCCTCCTCATCCCAATCCTAATTTGCCTATTAGGTGTAAAAGTGAGTAGTTCCAAGTAACGACTAATATTTTTTTTGCTGAACAGACTTGAAAAGCAAGACCATTTTCTCTTCTGTCTCCTTCAAAAACTCACCCCCACACCCCCCCTCAGGGCTTACTCTTAGAAAATGCCCTCTGGGAGGCTGCTCTTGTATCACTGCTCTGTAAGAGTGTCCTCACTTCCACCTCCCCAGCGACTTGTTGCAAGCACCTTTCAGCTATGGCAAGTTTTAATAAGCTCTTGTCTGTGCATATCGCAAGATGATCATCACACTTTCAAAATCTCAGCTAAGGGAAGTATATTAAATAAACATCAAAGTCATCTTGCATCCTTTTTCACTTGGGAGGCTCTTCATTATGATCCCAGCATAAAGCTCTCGACTTCCAGGAACCAAAGTGCCAGGCAAAAATACATTTCTGTGCCCCAGGTTTCTGGTGAAGCAGAAAAGGGGAGTCAGAGGCAGCATCTGCAGTCTCCCAAGGCAGGGAGAGAACGGTTGTCACTGACATACTATTATTGCTGTGCAGTAAACAGCAATTAAAGAGGATTAATTGAAATCGGATCAATAGTACCTGGTTTTGTACTCTTCCTTCACAATGTTCTTGGGCTGTGTCTAATGTAATTAATTTTACCAAGTTCAGGAATGCATTCTTAAAGGTGTAAGAGACTGGAGGGGAAGACCACGACTGTACTCCACGCAGGAAAGGATTCTCTTGCTGCTCTCCATCAGCTGTGCAGGTGCCACAGCTTCAACTGCTTCTCCCTCCTCCTTCTTGTACACAGTCTTCCTGTTTATGCTGTAATTATTTTCCTTCCAATTTCTTCATGAGAAGCCCTCACAAAACTAATGAAGAGTAGAAAGGAAAAATGACAATTGCTAGACAAAATGTGCTGTAAAATACATAGGCACTTCTATTCCCTTGACCTTTTTAAGCAAGAGAAATCTTAGGTCCTACATGTGAAGAACAGCGGGTAATATACCTTCAGACAGAAGTGCAATTTAAAGCAAATACTTTCTCTTTACTATGGTAAATCTGAACTCATCCTACCACAAAAGTAATCTTTTCTGTAATTCTGCATTCTCGTGGCAGTCAAGAGCACCTGCCCTCTCATTTCAGGAGTTATATTCACTGCGTTATGTAGCTCAAACTGTGATTCCCTGTTGCAACCAAGAGTAAACATAGGAAAAGAATAAAAGGCTTAAGAAAGGACAGTTTAGGTAAGCTTCTAGGATTTCCCCTGTCTTGTAATTTCAGGGGTTATTTGGAAATTGGATAAAGAAAATATTTTAATTCTGAGTTTCAGTAAGGGAGATCATACTCTTCATTTGTACGCTTCATGAGATGAAGTGCAAGAGTTAACAACTCTGTGTAAAAATACAAGTACATTTAGTATCTGTGGTTGGCCCCTAAGTAGACAATGACACGATTTTCATACACCTTCTTCATAGTTTTCTCAATTTGCTTCAAAAATACTTGTGGAATTCTCCCACATAAAGTGTGAACTGTATCCAGAAACTTGGACTGCAGAGGGTAGTACAATGACTGGAAGAGATTGTCTTCAAAGGGAAACTAAGGAGAAGAAAAAAAGAATGATTAGTTTTCACCAGTTACAAAAAAGCATTTTAGAAGTTTTTGTAAGATAAAACCTTACATAGGTAGGCAAAGACTTGTCCCTCATCTTCCCAGTGTGTCATCAAAGCTTATCAACTTCAAACCCTGGTCTGCGTGAGAACGCTTGCTTTCAGAACAGTTTGTCTGGGAATATTACCTGAAAGAGCCAGCTTCCCAGGAACTGCACTTCTGGAGTCTGTGTTTAAAGGAGCTTTACTAACACATGGATACTGTAACAGAACTGGTATTTTGGAGTGGAGCTGTACACATGCAACAGTCCAAGTGGAAATCTGGACCTGTGTCTGTATGCGGCTTCTGCCTTTGCTGTGCCCAGAGGCCGTGGGTGCTCAGGGAGGATGAGCTTTCATTGGGTATTCACAGACCAGAGCTGCAGTACCAGCAGAACTCCATTCATGGTTTTTTCCACCTCCAGTATTACAGAAAAGCAATTTATCAGCCTTTTTGATAAGAATTTTACTCTAATATGAAGGATCATTTAAACCACCTCAAATACAGGCATGCAGGCAGACAGGAGAGGCTCAGGCAACCTTGTTATTTTGTGTCTGACGAGGACACATTAAGCACAACCACGTTCAGCCTGATCTGCTGGAAGAGCAGTCTGAGGGACCTGGTTAAAGCAGGAACCCACACTGAAATTTTTATTTGAGGACTGTGTCTATCGAGATGGGAGACTTACATCACGTATCACTTCATAGAGTGCCTTGAATGTAGGCTGCTTGTCATCATGGTAGACACCTCTATTGCCATGCAGAATAGAGACACCTTCTTCTTCTGCACCTTTACAGTTGCTTCCATACATGCAGTGATCAGGCCGGTAGTTCCACTGGCATGGAAACACATAGAGACACTCTGCCAGGGAGATGTGGAGATGTGGGGTGGAGAAAAAAGATACATTAAACAAGAGTTACAACAAATTAAACCATGTTTCTCTGAAAAAAAAAAAAACAAACTTGGACCATTATCAGAAAGATTTCTGTTACTTCTTTTGCAAATATTCCAAACAGTGGCTAGGTGTAGAAACTTCCTTTCTTCAAGGGCTGACTATACAAATCTCAACAATGTTAGACCTGAACTAACACAAAGAGAGGGCAACACAAAAACTGGGTGCAACATAAACCGAGAGAGCCTTTTAGAAAGCTAAAAGTGACAGAATCAAACCCAAGAGAGGGTCCTCTGCCCTAGTAAGGAGTTTCTGGACTTAAAGAAGCGACTAGGGAAGCACACGCAGCAGTGAGGGTTATGTAAAATCCCGAATCCTTCTGGAGACAGCACCGGAAAGCTTGCAAAGTATATCCAGTGTTTGCTGCTGAAGCTTTCACTGAGACTATGACAATCTGTTATACCGAGATACAGCAGAGCAAAAGAAGCAGTTTTATTTTATCCACAGCCCTTCTAAGAGTTGTCATCCATTAATTTCACAGATCTTGGTTATTTAAAGATGAGCCTAATTTCTTAAAAGGGCTTATCACCTCCTTTCTCCTACTGCTTTTCTCTTTTTTCTTTCCTTTCCTTTTCTCTTTCCTTTTCTCTTCTCTTTCCTTTTTTTTTTTTTTTTTTTTTCAACTTTTACCCTGCACCCATGGTATTTGCATTATGCTTGTAATAACTCATGCCAGTCCCTGTGACCTTTTTGCTTCACAGAGTACAATGAATCATTGCATGATGCTGGCAGGTAATACCAGAAAATTGAATTCTTCACTTGGCCTTTCCTAGCTTCCCAGGAAGTCTGCAGCTCATCCTGCATGGTTCTTAAGGAGAAAGTTTCTGAAATAGTATCTTCTCTTTAGGCCTCTGTAGCAGGAGACTGCTCCAGAAAGTGCAGATTGTAAATGGTTTCCTTCCAGTCTGGCCTATCACACATTCAGAATTGCTCCCCAGTGCTGCTGAAAGGGCAGGAAGAGCAGTAACACCTGATCCAAACCCTGCTAGACTAAACGGGGATCCTTTCAGTAACCCGAGCAGATGTTTGCATGTACAGCTCATCAGCAGGTCACTATGAGAGGATGTCATCAGGTGCTTATTAGCTTTCGCACACGTCACTTGAGCATTCTTGATATTCTCCTCACCATGATGCTTTTGTGCATTTCTTGCTGTCACTGCTGGACTCAGACTCTGGCTCTCTGCAAACCTCCAGATCCATTAATGAGCACAGCAGCCTTTGGAGATGGGAAAAAGGGGGCATCTCTTCAGGCCCCAGGTAACACAGTCCTGTGTATTTTTAAGCCAAGGCACTGCATCTCTATAAAGCCACCTGCAGCAGCTGTGACCAATTCCTTCCCCAGTCAGTCTCAACAAGTCCAGTTTTCTGTTTTCATCGTATCCAGTCCTTCTGTTTTCTTTTTCTTTTTGCGCAGTCTGATGTTATCCAATATTTAAAAAATTATTTGCCAGCTACAAGGAAAAGACAGACTATGGTGCAGAAAAGAGTCTCATGGTGTGGATTTGATGGAGAATGCTTTCATTGGAAAACTAAAACATTTGTGCAATCTTTGTTTTTTTCCTAGATGCTTCAATTAGCAGCTTGAGTCTGGCTTTATCTCTTTCTCCCTTCACAGGCCCTATTCCCATAACAGTCATTACTTTTTGGAAATTAGCTTACTATTTCATAATGAAGATATCTTCCTCTTTATTTTTTCCCCAGGACTGAGAATAATACATGGTGTACCACGGACACTGATGTTTGACATCTGTCTGCAGTAAGCAGATGTTAGCTTTTTTTTTTTTTCTCTCTCTCCTTTTCTTTGCCTGGATTTGGGTACATCCAATTACTTACCCTATGACTCCTTCGAGAAAAAGAGAAGGGAACAGAATGAATAATGAAAAATCCAAACTTACTCTGTTCTTAAAATCGCTTGAGGGAATATGAGGTCACACAGGAAACAAGGAAAAGAAAATAAGAATGACTACTCAGAAGCACGAAATAAGGTTGTTGGCTCCTTTGGGAAGCACGTTCTATGCTACAATTTTGAAATCCTCACATTTCTCAGACGTTACTGGTTTTGGAAGTGCCTGAAGTAATTTCTGGGCAAAATACAAGGGGCTGAATTTCCAGAAACCGTCTTAGCACTTGTGGAAAAAGGCACACCCTTTTAAAATAAAGAAGCCTAAATCTGCCAGCTCCTTGGAAATACACACTGATGGGAATATGACTCCGAGAGGAAATGAAGGGCAAACCAAAATGTTACAAGTTGTTTATGGAGGCATTGCGCAAGAGCGACAGGCAGGAATCAAGTAGGACACTTTGCGGGGCTGACAAGTACACACAGATTGGTCACGCTGGTCCATGCTAGGACAGGTGGGTTATGTCATCTGCTCTCTGAGAACAAGGGTTTGAGAGACTTGAAGTCCTCTACAGTTCTTCATAGTCCCAGAGCAAGCAGGATATAGAAGAGGAGAAAATGCAGAAATCTAAGCAGCAGAATACAAGTGATACCATCCTGGATCATTCTGCTGATAGGCTGGAGGCATCTTCTCAAAAAGCAGCTTCTAGTGAAGGAGCTGAAGTAGGGAGGGCAATGGTTTTAGACAAGAGATTCCAATGGCTGTGCATTAGCTTTGTTACTCATTTGCATAAATATCTAATTTGGCTGAATTTCAGAAAAATAACATCATAGCTTTGGAAAAAGTTTGGCCATTTCACATTCAGATAAACATCTGAAAGAAAAACATTTTTCCAGCTAGGCTCTGGTCCAGTGATGCTCTTCAGCACATGTACAACTTGAACTTCATTCCTGCATTTAATTATGAATGGTATCATTCCTTATTTTCTCAGAAAACTGAAGTACATCATATTATATGGAACGAAGTCCCAGCCCCAGCACCTGCACTGGTTTCAGGAGTATTTTCATAGGTTGTAAATCCCAGGTGCCCTTAGACATTTGCTTCATGCCAGAATACATTATGCATATTGTATCAATAGCATTTTCTTCTTTATTTTTCCAAGTTTAAGACATCTTCTTACCACAGATAATCATGACTCCAAGAAATCATTACTTACCTGGGTTAAAGTAAAAAATTATATTTAGTAAATCCTGGTCTCCCCATGTAATGTAGTTTTTGTACTTTTGGTATAATGGATATAACATTTCCTCCCAGGTCAAACCACTTGGTATCATGCTGTTCTGCAGGGCAGAAAAACAGGAGCAAGGGGTTAATGCTGTGACCAGTGATGTGATACATGACTCAGTGTGGCACCCGGGGTTTGTAAGTCTGCTAAACCATGTCAGATACCTAGGTGAAAAATGAAGAAATGCCAGGAAATGTTAGACCTGGACAGGGTGGGAACTGCGGAGCTGACTGCTCCTGTTTATCTAAACAGGAAAGCAAGGTCTCCTGGGTCTAGCTCTGATGTCAGCTCCTGCTATTCACCATCTTCCTATTCTGAGCAACAGGAGGGAGAAAAAGTGGAAAAATGAAAAAAGGCAGGGACAAGGTGAAAACTGTGGTATAAAAATGAGGAAAACTACAGACTAAAAATTGTATTCCCTGAAAATTATGATATTCAGAGAATGGCTTTTTGGTTTTTTTTTCATCTACTCAAGCTGTAACACTGTAGGAAATCCCCAGCCTTCACTGAGAAACAAGACCACTTGTAGCAAATAAAAGTTTTTTAAGAGATTAGAGAATACGTGCTCAATGAAACAAACAGAGATTTTGCAAGTCAGGCCTTTCACAAAAGAGGGATGTAAGATATCAGTAAAAATGTTCCTTTCTCACTTGTATCAGGTCATGAAGTCACTTGATCTGCAGCAGTATAGAAAATTTTAATTAGAGCAGAAGCAAAAAGTTACCAATTTTGCTGGTTATTTACATCAAGCTTCCCAATTTTAAAACCAGTGCAGTGACTGCTCTGAAGATCCCCGAGTTTATTCTTTCACATACCCTTCAAGGAAAAGTGAACATGTTGAAGAAGCCATTTTACCTACTGCTAACAGACAGCTTCATCTGCAGGTTCTCAGTGCTCCAGCCTGTTGGGGAAGATTCACTTCTTCTAACAATCATTCTTACTATAACTGCTTTTAGCATAGAAATATATATTCTATATTTTCCTGATTATTTACATTACAAACTTGGAAGTAATTTTATACTGTTTTACAAGATGTGGAAAATACATAAATCACTGGTTTCTGCAACAGCTGCATTTCTTCTCACCTTGAACTGAGTGTTGCGTATCCGTGTTAAATTCATTAGCATCACTCCAGAATTGACTCCAGTTGTTCCATAATAAGGGTGACGAGCAAATCGACTATACCAGCCAATCTTTGGTATCTCGTGTTCTGGGGCCATCGCAGCTAGCTGTGTTGAGTTGAACTCTTTCAGGATGTGCCAGATGTCATCGATGGGCCTCAGGAAGAGAACATCAGTGTCCACATAAAGGAGAGAATCCACATCCTTTAAAATGACCTTTGGAGTTGGCAAAGCAAGGAGAGGAAGAGATGAAAAAGAAACCAAATAGACAATAAAAAGGAAGCTTATTGGCAAAAGGTTCATCGATTTTAGACTGCTAATTTGAAAGAGGTTATCGATTTATCAGCTAAATGTAATTACACATAGGAACAGCAGTTATCAGGTTATTGGTTTGTTGTGTTGGTTATTTTTCAACTGCACAGCAAAACAGCCACCTTCACCTCTAAGTGGTGAAACACAGAGTGTCCTCCACAAACATAATGGGTAAACTGGTACAACAGAATACTTGTCATCTCCGTTTGGTATCATGTTTCCTTAGGCCTTTCTAATGACTGTTCTTGCTATTGCAACTTTGTGCTCCTAGGAGACCTATACTCAGTATTAATATATACAAATGTTTTATATTAATGAAGAAAACCCCATCGATCACAAAAATGTACAGCCTCCCGAAGAACAAACTTTCCTTGGTAAATACAAGTGTCACGTTAAAACTTATCAGGTCCAATTTTGATCTCTGTTATCAGACGCTCTATCAGGTATGACCACAGTAAAGTTTGTCAAGTCAGAAGGGTGCAAACTGTAAACCAGACCCAGGATATTCAATGTATTCTTGTTGACGAAGTTCCCCCTTGTGGCTATCCAAATCCTTACACGCTCATTCATTCATTTTAGCGGGACATACTGCACACTGCTTCAATAGTTTAAGAAAACTCCCCTGACGTTTGCATCAGCTATTCCTAAGGTTGTTTGTCAAGTAAAAAATAGCATTAGCTAAAGTTGACCTTCAGTTCCTAACTGCATTTTTGCTGCTCTTCTTCATTAATTGCTAAAACTGTCCAAAAATTCTTGAAGGACTGAAATTTTCTTTGGTCTCAGACAAACCCCCTACTTTACTCTCTTTCTTTCTTTGAAAAGCAAATCCAAAAGGCTATTGATTTTCACCGTGTTGTGGAACAGAACGATCCTTCTCTCAACTAATTGCAATGATACTAATGACAAACTCTCCTACTTATGCAGGTAACAATCAATTCCACTAAAGAAATTGAATTTTACATCAATTGAAATGTATTGTGCCTGAAGATTACCTGTGAAATAGAGCGAACAACGTTAAGATGCTGAACAAGCAGAGGGAAAAAATTACCTTTCAGCACGCTCAACAGGCATCCACTAAGATGCTGAATCCCTGTGCATGGATTTAAATGAGATTTTTCCCCTGAATGAACACTTCAGGATTCAGACTGACATTTAGCCAAGTTTAACAAATCCCTCACCTGTATTCTGCCATGATATCTACATGTTCTTCCTACGTAGCAGGACAAGCAGGAGAAGGCGTCTCTACATTTGAAACAAAAGGGTTGACTGCTGATTTTCAATGTCAGAAGCTCGTGGTACAAGAGCTTTGGCTCCATCCAGCTTGCTCTGCCCAAAGCAGATGCGGCACGACTAGGGCAGGCTCCAGGGCCAACCAGAGGGACACGACTGTGGGTTAAAAATGACACCTGACCCGGAGCACAAGGAACGCAAGAGTGCTTCCGGTAGTCTGAGTTCACGCGTGCGAGCACAAACCGTGCAGACATACCTGACAGACTCTGAGTTTTGAAACAAACGGTCAGGAATATGGCTTCACTGTGCTTGTCTTTCTCCTCGCTTTACAGACGCTTGCAGCTTAGAAGAAGTGTGATTTTTTTCTTTTTTTTTGCAGCTATGTAGAGTATTCTTAGTAAATCTGTCAAAAAGTTCTGCACAGAACTGGCTATATTTAGCCTGGCACATCACTTAAATACTCAATTATCTGTAATTTGATTTCACAACTTCTGTCTCCATAGATATAGATTGTCCCCGTGCTAGCGAGGTTGGCGAGTAATAACACACTCCTGTGTAAACACATACTGGTGTGTTGTGAAGTTGTGCCACCTCATGGTTCACAAGGGCCAGCACGGCAGCTTATCAGAGCTTTATCCAAAATTAGCGACAAATCACAAATCCTGATGCTAATGCAGCAGCACTACAAAGATGAGTTACTAAACTTAATTGTAGTTAGCACTTAATTTACAACAGAGATGAAGACTTTTGCCTAGATAAGGCTCTGGCATCTATTCCCAGTGCCGCCACTGATCCACTGGGTCGGATACTTTGGCATACTCAAAAGGACAGCTATAATACAGGGATATTGCTAATCTACCTTAAAAGCTCTTAAGAAGATTAAGTATTTTGAGAAGGGTTCTAAATGTTAGTTACTATTAGACCTAAAATCATCCAAAAATCCCTTAAGCATTAGCTGATTGTTTTGGTAGCTCCAAGGCAGCAATCCCAAGACAGCCGCAGGCCAGCTCTGTGCTACGCTCCGCTCGCCAGACCAGAAGACACCTTTTCACCTGGTATCTTGACACCCATGTTAGTATTACAAAACAGTTTCAAGCGACTGCCGAGAGCATTGCTCTCCCAGTTTATTTTTAAAGTTTCATTTTGTGCTCATGTTCAAGATCTACATCTTCATTATTCTGTCTTTGCAGATCCCCTTGACGAGTTTATTGCAATAGACTGCAGCAAGAGATTCAGGCTTGTGAGATTACACAGAGGATCAATCTACTTTTCCTGCATATAAGTGGCAAACATATGATCAGCTGTCACAGAATGCCTCTCCAAAATGCAGGATGCAGGGTGATCTTCCTTTAATATCTTAGTAACCCAAGCAGAGTCAACAAGTTGGGCATGTGTACATCAACCTGTTACCCAGGACAAAACAGTTCATTACTACAAGCTGCAGGATCACATCCCAGAGCTCCAGTTTTATCAGAGAGTAAAACCATTGAAAGATTCTTACACAGTTTCCCCCTAACACATTCCCCATACCCTCCTGTCCACTTTCACACGCCTGCTGGTGCTGCAGGAGAAAGATTTTTTTGGCAGGAGAGGCACTTGGGAATCAAAGACTCGCATTCCACTCAGGCTTAGCATTATCAGGAGCAAGACAATTTGCACAACTGAGGGTTAAACAGCTGATAAACGGCTCTCCCGTGGTCCTCTCTAAATCCTGTCACATTTTATGCTGCTGCAGGAGAAAATGCTTAGGACAGGGAATGATAAGAAAAAAAAAAAAATAAAGGGTACTGATGTCCTGCTGGTACTTATTGAAAATACAAGTCAAAATATTTCTCTAAACAGTAACAGTGGAAAACCTCTGCTTGACTGTGTGCAGACTGGATTTCTGCAGTGTTGTCTCATTCAAAGGGGACATCAGAACCTAGTTATCAAGTGCTGATAAAAATCATCGTGGCTGAAATTACCCAGAAACAGCCTAAGGTTCTGCCAGGCTGTGAACTCGAGTACCAAAAGTCCAACTGGACACTTTCCACCTCAGCTATTATTAGAATGGGTTTTCATTACTATATCCATATCAACTCAATGTCAGCTGCAACTACTCTCAGACAACTCTTCCTATTCAAAGCCATAAGCCTCACCCTGACCACACACAATATGCCCCAAGAGAAACAAACATTTGCAGTTCAGACTGCCTCCTCATTTTGCTAAGACACCGTGCAACAGTCTAATATTCCTCATAAGAAATTACTGGAGAACTCTGGCAATATGTGAGTGACAAAAAAGGAACCAAAAAAGAACTGCCCGTCTTAAAGGAATCAATGTGAATACAGAATTGCATGAATACAGAATCCCTTCTCTGTTGTCAGAAGGGTGATGACAAATAAAAGTGAAACCATTTCTGTGGCAAGAGTCTATCAAAATGACAAAAAATACCACAGACATTGGAAAAACAAAGAATTGTGTTTAGCCAGTGAAAACAACCCCATTTGAGTACACCCTTACAAATAATCTGGATTGAACAAGCTAATGCTGGGGGGTTATTTTCCAGGTGATATAAATATTTACTCAGGGAAGAAAGGATCCCTGCTGAAGTCAGAATTACTTTCAGCCCATCTGGCCTTCGTGCATTTGATAGTCTCCCCCTAAACGGCAGATAAACAGAACTGCTGACAGCACATATTTTCTCACATATGTACTCATAGTCCACGTAGCTGGCCATGCAGCTGTCTCCTGATTGTTTCCATCTGAGAAAGTGAAGATTTCTTTGTCCCCCCTCCATTTCTCACTTCTTCAGCAATGAAGAAATCTGGATCATATGCATAGCATGTCACTTTACTGGAGTCACCCCAATCGACAGCAAAGCACGAGATATTTCCAATAGATGTTCTCAATCCCACAGAAATCACTTTATGCAAAAGTTCTTTCAATTTCTGCATATGCAAAATTGTGATCAACATCATTCTCTCCAGCAACCTTAAAATACTTTCCAAGTTTATGACACTGTATTATACAGTAAAGTATACACATTTTCAGTGAACCTGAAGATCCCAGGATACATAGGGTTCTTGCATGAAAGCTGAGTTTGAGCACACTGGAATTACTACCTTCTGGGCAATCTGACAGTCTCAGAAAAAGAAATAAAACTCAAGGCAAAGGGATTGCTGAAAGCATCAGTCTAACATATGGAAAGGGAGATAGTGGGTAAAGAGTATATGATGACTGCACGCTGAAAAGAACGTTATTTATGGAAAGCATGCAGCATCTTCCCTGAAAGCATCTGCCCTCAAAGAGCTCTTGCGTGGAGTCTTAAGAGTGGAGAGGCTGATGGAACTAGAGACAAATAAGAAACACAGATCCTTTGTTAGCAGGAGGAAAAGCAAAGTTGGATTTCTGTTGTTTGTTTGTTTTTCTTTTTAAGTGGCTAAAGCACAGATTAAAATATCTTTAAGCAGAAGTTTCAGCCTGAAAATGGTTTTAATATTGCACGAGCAAAGCTTCCTTTCTGTGGAATTAACCTTTTCCTAAAGTGACCTACTCAGAAATCCAGGTGCCTTACCGGAAGAAAAAGGCGCTGGGCAGCACATGGTTTGAATAACTTTTTCCATTCCTGAGCATTTCCTACTGAGAAGGTTATTGGGTAAATGTTGTATTCAAACTTCTTTGTATATGAGGAAGGCCATTCCTTTAACTGAAAGACATGGGGGGAGGAATTAGACACCACATATAATGTCTGTTTTTTAGAAAAAAAAAAAAAAAAAGCATGCATAAGGAATTTATAAACCATGTACAGTGAAAAAAGTGCTAAGCTGCTACTTGTTGATGTAATTCTTAGAGATTTGTGACTTATAACGCATTCATGTGTTTATTTACCAAATGACAAAGAAACTCACCTTCTTCTCAAATTCAGGCTTAAGGGAATCCTCAGCAAAAATGTGAAAACAGAGCCTCCTGTTGCTAAAGAGAACTGCTGATTTCAGCATGATTAGTGTCTCTTCCAGCCGGTCCCCACATGCCACAACTGCCAGATGCATGCATTGCAAAGATGAAGGCTCTTTTGCATGTTTCTGTTCTCCAGGCTTCCTGAAAAACCATAAATAGGCATATAAAAAATCTTGAGGTAAACATGAAGGGAATTCCATGTTAATAAGAATCAGGGTTTTTCTCTTCCCCTTCATTATGGAGGAGATCGGGAGGTTTTTATTCTGTTTAACTATCCACGGAATATTCAAGCGGCATGACAATTTTGTCAATGGTACCGTTAAAATTACAACACAAATAAATATGTTACTTTCAGATTTTTTTTATTATTCCTGCATTTCTGGATTTGCATAAATCATTGCACTACATACCCAGATGAAACAAAATTCAACAGCACCTCAAATTAGACAACAACTCATTCTGTACAAATGACAGCTTTTTGTTTCCAGTTTAGAGGTTATAAAGCCAGAATGGACTTACTACTCCCTAGCCAACTTTCTAACACAATGCAGATCACAGAACTACATCCTGTAATTTCATTACCAGGCCCATAACTTTTTGGCTGAACTGGAAGAAGACATCCATACTTAAAAAAACCCCCAAAAACAAAAACCCAAAAAAATCCACTCCATCCATATGTAAATGATTCTAACAGTTAATTAATTTTGCTGTTAAAAAAGCGCGCCTTAATCCTGGCCTGAAGGTACTGGCGTGCTTTCAAAGGACTGCTCTCCATTTCACCCTGTGGAATCCCCGAGATTTTGCTAAAATAGAGATTTTTAAAAACAAACATTTTCACATGTCCCAGATGAATCAGACTGTATTCCACAAGCAGTCTAGGGTTGTGAAAACTATGGGGTTTTCACTTAATACCCATCCGTGCGGGCTTTAAGTAAATTTCATCTAGACTATAGGGGAATCTACATCTAATAGGCATGTTGAAGTTACCTTGCTAGTCGAAAAATCAGGGAGTTGAAGACATGTTGAAAATATGGTCTTTTGGTTTTGCGTGTCTCCTCCTGATCAATACAGGGGTAAAATCACAACCTCCAGGGATGTTTCTACTGTCTTGTATTCACATCCCAACATAGATCACATTTATACTCCATTAGATGGATGTGCGCTGACAAAGCAACTAAATCACAAGCATCGTAATCATTATGGGAGAGTTCAAAAGGCTAATCATAGATCACTACCAGCTCTTGACATACCGCTGCACAGAGGACATCAATCCCTGCCTCTTCTCAGCACACACAATTACATACATACAATTAATCAGTAAAGCTAATACTAGAAACAAAAGTTCTAAACGAGAAGAAAAATTACAGTTAATAAAGCTGTCATTATTTTTTTTTCCAGACATTAAAATGCTGCTCTGTGTAACAGCAGCGTTCTCTACTACAGAGTAATCCACTTCTGTGTTAAGGAATCCCAGCCAGTGGTACTTCACTGACTATACAAAGCAACATGTTTCATTAAGGGTTTAAAGTCTTAGGCTTTAGTCTTAATTAAACCCCAATTTCATCAGTGCATAAATAATAGAATACTACATCTATGTGAAGTGGTATTTACTTTCCAACCTATTAGTGTAAAAACTGCTGAATTATTGAAGTGCATAATTAGCTGCTCACACAGATCCCCTTTTCCCCCCTTCTCCATATCTCTTTAATGTTTCCTCTTAATTGAGTCTCTAAATCAAGCCATATGCAGGATGAGAACTGCTTTGATATAGCTTGTGGCAATGGAATTCACTGGGAGAGGGACTAGACTCGGAGCTTTTATTGCAACATTTCAAAACTCAACAGTAAAGCACTAAGCCTTTCTTTGCAAATTTTAGCCACGGTGAACTCTCCATTATGCAGCTTTTTTTTTTTGTACTGAAAAATCCAGTATATGTAGACAAGCACTTCCAACAAACAGACTCAGCAGAAGCAACACTCGATGAAAGCAGAACGTCCTGTAAGCCTGTGGGAGTTATGGATGAACAAGAGACAGTCCATCTGCCAACACAGGCACCCTCCCAGCCCCAGAGAGCAGCAGAGAAAGCTGAGCCTTGGAGATGAGGAATTATGAGTCATGAAGACCTGAGCTGAGAGGGTTCAGGAGCTTGCAGTGGCCCAAGTAGGAAGAAAAATCCCTGAGAAAAGAAGCATGAGGTAGCATTTGAATTATCCCAGTGGTAAGCTGGGACACCAAGGACAACAGTTAGAGAGGAAAGTAGCAACAAGGTAGAAAAGAACATTGGGACACAACATTTTGCTTCTTTTTTATAAGTACATTAGGAAACCAAGAGAACTGTGAAAACCAATGTGAGCTGGAAAGGGAGATAAAAGAATGCCACAGCAGGATGCATTTAACAGCAATTTTAGCTTAGCCTTTACAAAATGTGTTTGACCAACAGCATCTAGGGTGCCTCACAGAGAATAAATGGCTGTGCTGGCTTATCTGAATCCCTTCTTGAAGACGAGAGAGCCTCCACTACGCATTGCCAAGAGAAAACTGGAGCTTAGAACAGGGCTCAGACCACTGAGGCAGCTATTTCTTTTCTACCGGGGGTAGGTCAGGGTGGGCAGCAGGAGCCTTCTTATTCAAACAGACAGAGTAGTAAAAGGCCTTCTTCAGGCTGAGGTTTCATAAAAGGTACACACTGAATCCTGATTCGGTACAGTCTCTAATTGCAAATATTTGTTTATCCTGTAGTTACCAGTGGGTGATTGAAGCTAAGAGTTTTCCAAAACACTATGTGCTCAGATGTTACTAGACAAATGGAATAGATGAAAGACACAGACTCTGTTTTAAAGGATGAAGTAAGTTAATACTGTGGTAAATTGTACAAAGGATAAAATTTGTTACACAGAACAAAAAACAGCTGTCAGGCAAGAAAGAATCTATTGCTAGGTTAGCAACCTAAGGCATAAATAGGCTTGTGACATACAGAAGTACTCAGGTAGTGGTTGAAGGATAAGTGAGCTCCACTTTTGGTTCTATTTCAGTAAGTCAGCCCCTGCCAAGCTTTGGGCAACTCATTATCTTTATGCTTTAATTGTCCTACCTGTAAAATGGGAACAGCTGGTATAGTAGTAATAGTTGCCTACCTCAAGAGACTTGCCAGCACATTAAAAAGCACAAACATCCACAGAGTACTACAACTATTATTATTAGCCATTCTTCCTTACATTTATACGTGCATTCATTCATTTATAGTCCAACTTACTGGTTACGGATAAAGTCTATAATTGGATTTTATAACCTAAATTAAATGTTTAAATGCATCTAAAACAATACAGTGCCCTGGGTCTTAAAGCTTAACGCATTTGACAAGGAGAAATAAAAAAACCCTGTCTATAAAAGGTCTTTGTTGCTTTGATATCCTTCTAAGTTCAGTACACAAATGTATTATATATTATAAATCTAACTTACATAACATGTCTAACTCTTGCTCTGTTCCCTGTTTCACACATCTGTTCAGAGATAATTACTTCCTGCTGTCCCTTACCTGCTCTTCTATTATATTACTATATGGCTTTAAAATTAAGCACCGCTGTCCAAGACTAAGCACTACAGAAAGCATCACAAAATACTTGCAGGAAACAGCTATGAAACAGCTGAAGGCAGACCTGAGAAGATGTAGCACGATAAAATGTTCATCGCAGAGGCCTCCCAACAATACACACCAACTCCCATCCAGTTGCCCGATGGTATTTTATTTCCCGTGTACATTTTTTACTGACAGGCCATGGGTATTGGCACAGCAGAAGCAGCCCAAGCGCTCAAGCACAGTATCTTACATTTCTAGGGCTTAAAAGTTTAGAATACATGCAATTTTCTTATTAGTCACAGTCAAAGTGTCTCAGATGTAATTAACCCAAAACCCATCTAAATCAATCCAGATCCATTCAAAATAATGCACTGCCATCTCATTACAGAGCCTGCTAATCTATTCAAGCCTTCAAATGTATTCCTGAGAAAGGTAATGCATGCAGATTCTTACAAAATGCAATATAGTTGTTCGTTTTTGAAACCTTCTTCATATTATGATCTCATTTACTATTGCAGAATAAACAAGGTTGGATTTAGGCGTTGTAACAATACTGGTGATTCACTAAACAGGCTCCTTTCCTGACAGTCAGCACTGAGTCAATGTCCCAACAGTGGCTTTGTTACGTGAAACACATTCTCTAGCACACGTTAAATTATAAATTAGAAAGCCTCTAAATGTTTTAAAATATTTTTTCTCACTTTAACGTACTTGCACAAAACTGACCATAGGTGCTGACAATGAAAAACGTTGAAGTTTCAACTCCCTTCTGCTGCTCAGAGAAAGGGGAGAAAGCCACTCAAAACTAGAATGGATATTTGTATCTTCTTCTTTTATCACTTCCTTAATAAATCTCACAATTCTTTGATTCTTTGTTAGACAAGTATGAGGTATCTGGGGCCTTAGCATGTTATTATAGGCTATCAAACTCAAGCCAAACTTGCATGTGTGTGTACACAGGCTGCAAAGAAAGAAAAAATATCTTGACTGGATGCCATAGAAGAGACGTTTTGCTTTGGAAAAGTTACTTCCAGGGAACTAAATGTGCTGGCAAAGGTTCACTTGCCGAGCCCTGCCATGCTGGTTTAATAGAAAGTGTGGTAACATCTGCCCTTCAAATGTAAAATAACCCTTTTGCTTTTCGATATGTTGCACACATCACTTTGGTACATACTTGCAATTCTTTGTATGAAAAAAAAAACTTACTGAAGCCATTGGACTTGCTACTTCCAAGAGGAAGGATCAGTAAAACCACCATCAAAAATCAGTTTTCAAAGCTAAACAGAAGCTTAAATGCAATGCTTATCTGGATTTGCCAAAATTATCTACTGACCAAAGCAGGACACATGAGCATATTTACTAAGATTTGCTAGGTACCAGCCAGATAATTATATGTGACCAAACTTTTATCACATATGATAACTTAAATAAGAAGAAACCTGCACTTCTTGAAACTTAAAAACTGTCTTCTATTATTATAGTGTGACTACAGAAAGCAATAATACAAAATTCCAGATAAAATACAATTCACCTTGCCTGCAACATGACTGATTCTTATAAAGTAAATAGACATCCTATTTAGATATCCTGAAGGAATCAGTTACATCTTGTATGATTTGTCACATTAAAAAAAAAATAAAATAAAAAAATCTTCCTTTGCTCATAAGGAGTAACTAAAATATTAATTATTTATTCCATAGGAATGGATAGGGCAGTAACAAACCCGATTCAGCAGGTTCTACTGGATGTGCTTCACTGTAAGCACGTGCATAAGCAAAGCCTATTAAATCAATGGGAACATTCACCCCTGAAGTTAGTAACTAGTTAAATCACTGTCTTTGACTCCAAATTCAAGCCTCCTGGGAAGAGCCTCACTCTGTTACCAGTGTATCTTGGATCAGGCTTTTTAAGCCAAGCAGATCCCACCACCTGATGCCTTCATCACGCAAATGTGGATGCGATTCGTTCCAGAACAGCACCCGTTGGCGGGTGTTTCTGCCTTTCCAAGAAGGCAGCCATCTCCTCGACTCGCACTATGTTACGTCACACCACACCCCACACCCCCAAAAAGTTCTTTTTTATGGATACCCTCACTTAAATAACTTTTTAGTAGTAACTAACACAGTAAACAATCTTTCAGCAAGGGGCAGAACTGGACCCACAGAATTGTGCTTCTGAGTTATGCTGCTGCTCCTGCTGATGCCAGTGGTGCAGGATCATGCCCTTCCAGCAGATGTGATGAAAAAAAGTAAGCTGACCAAACCTTACAAAAAAAAAAACAAGCAAGCAAGAAAGCAAGCAAACAAACAAACAAAGATAAAAGACATAGTTTAAATACAGCATTCCTCTCACTTTCTTTGTTGTGTTGCAGACCTTGTAAAAAGCACTTGCAAAGTCAATACATAACAGAAAAGCTACGATAATGTCAATTTTGGAACATGAAGATGCTCACTGAAAAGCTCATTGAAATGGAACAGTTGTTTACACCCTCTAGCAGTTTCATACTTTCTGAGCTCCTTCCTTCAGTTGTCTTCTTGATTTCCATGATAATCACAGAGATATGCCTTAAAGAAAAATGACTTCAGGAGGTACAGTTGCTAGTGGAAATAATCCTGCTTTAATACATGCATTTGAATTCCGCCCATGATCCATTCTCAGCCACAGTAAACATCTCTTGCATTCAGCAGGGTAACAATGCTTGTAAGAAACCAACTGCTTTAATAAGTTAAGGAATAAGAGCTCAAAAAAACCCAGGAGTAGTCTTTCATTCAGAACATCTCTGTGAAATCATGAATCAAAGACACAAAGACATACCAAGTTAATTAGATATATGAGGTCACACTGACCATAATATAGTTGGAATGCAAGGGGGAAAACAGTCCTCCACCCACTGAAAACACGCTGCCTGTAGCTTTTTCTGAAGTAATTAACTTTAAAATAAATATATTCTGCCTGCAAGGTGCTGGAAAAGGAAACCCAACACAGCACCAGTTTAAATTACTTTTTGAAGATCTGCAAAATTAATTTACATATAAAAAGTATTCAAAACAAAAACCTCAGGAGCTTAAAATCCCTGGTGCCTTGCAGTTTGGAACCCAGGGGTACCACCCAGAAATAGCCAGAGCCAGCCACCTTCCCTTTTCCCTGTAGCATTAATGAACACTTCGCAGCACTGTAGCTCCCGAGACTGACAGCAGCGCCTCACGGACTCCAGCCGGCGAGTACCACATTCCCCACGTCAGCCTTCAAAACAAGGCCAAAACTAATGGAAAACCAGCTATTTCAGAGGCCGACTCGCACGGGCACGCAGGGGAGGCATCGCTCCGCCCGGCCGCAGGGACCCGAGGCGGAGGTAAGACCTCCACGCACTTTGGTGGCATCTCTGGCAACCGCGCTCCAAGTGAAAACACGCAGGCAAGAAGTTTGTACTTCTAAAGGCAGAGCAGTCTGCCCAAGAGCTTCTCATCGCCGGTCGCTGGCAGAGGCGAGGGGAGAAAAATCTGGGGAAGGGAAGCGACCGAAGGACACGGCGGCGAAGAGACCCCAGCAGAGGGAACCCACGGGGCGGGGGGGGTCAGGCACGCGTGGGGCTGGCCACGGCTGACAGCGGGAGGGCTCCGCGGCCGGGTCGGAGCTGGGCTGGAGAGGCCCGACGGGCTCCCCGCCGAGGGCAGGGAGCGGAGGCGGTCGCGCGTGGGGCGCCGGCCGCTCGGTCGGTCACGCGTGGGCCGGGCGAGCTCCCGCATCCCGGGAGCGCGTAGGCGGCGCCGGCACCGTTACCTGGCGCTGGCGAGCTTGCCGCCGCCGGCAGGACTCCTCCCCAAAGCATTAGGTGACTTCCTTGATAGTTCAAGTCATGGATTCATCACTTTTGGCACATGAGTTATTCTTTGATTCA
>JANIJG010018098.1:0-11806 GCA_024611175.1 Megaceryle torquata
CTCTTCCCATTTTTTTTTTTTTTTGGTGGGGTTTTTTTTTTGTTTTTTTTTTTTTTTTTTCTTTTTTTTTTGTTTTTCTTTTTTTTTTTTCTTCAGAGTTTAGTGGCAGTTGCTCTAGTTTGGAATATTTATCATGAGTGTCCACCAGTCTTCTGAGGTCACCTATTTGTAATCAGCTTGCCTCAGTGGTTATTTGTTAAACACAATTGTGGAAATGACTTATAAAGAAGCCAGTTAAATCCTTTGCCATGACTGACTGATTTTACTGATGGCTAGAACCAACCAGAACTTTACAGTTTCTCTTATCAGTGAATAATTCATGTGCTATGAGTGAAAAACTCAACAAAACTAAACCAAGATGTGCAAATATCTGTCTTAAGACTTTAACAGCTCATCTTTTGGATAAGCCTATTATAAAGTCATTTGGAGGAAGAAGCTCATACATAAAAATGAATGTTGCCATGCAACAAGTACTAAAGAAAGAACCACAAAATTTAAGCCTTAATTAATTTTCCATAGCAGCTGGTAATGTTCAGGAATAAGGAAATTCAGGAGCACCAGTGTTAATTAAGCCTCATTTGCTAGAAATCTGTGGCTCGTAGTTGATGACTGATGTCTGAGGGGGGTATAAAGTCCAACTGACATCTTTTTGTGGTTGTAACATGTCAGGGCTTCATTTCCATGAAACTTCCTTAGCATCTGATAACGTGTATGTAGGCTACAGCCTCTATGAGTTGGATGCGTGCACTCTCTATTGCATAGGTGCTCATATTCTCTAAATTTGTAGGAATTTAGTAATCTCAGAGGTCTCCACCACCTCAGTTCAGTTTGTCTCAGTATCTTGTAATGAGAATCACAAAAGCTGATGGCCTGAGGTCATGTGCAGAGTTTGGGCTCCACATGGATGAAACAAACCAGTGTCAGGGCTGGTGTTTTTAAGTGGGCATAAGTGAATGGAGATTTGTAAATGCCAAAATCTGCTGAAAATAATGAGTATCTGTGATGTTTACTATTTAGGCGACAGAATCTTTTGCTTCTCTGGTTCAGTAGAAGTAACGTGCCAGGCTGTAGTGCATTAGACAGAGATTGGCTTTGTAGAGAAGTTGAAAAGATTTTGAAAGATGCAAATTAAACATGTTGCTTTATCTTTTTGTGATTCAGTTCCCTGTAGACAAAACTTGATTTATCCATTGGGTGAAATGAAGGCAAAACAGACCCTGTTGGTGGAAGTCTCAAATATTATGGTGAGTTAATGACCATAAATGCATAAGTATAAACATGAATACCTTTCATGCAGCAAGCCATTCTTGGCTACTTAAACTCCTGCAGTGAGAAGCTGAAGCATGCATGACTAGCATGGTGCTATTGTTTCCCCGTGAAATTTATTTAGTAAATGTAAGTGGAGATTCTGTATATCAGTGGCATTCAGTAGGAAATATTATTGCAATTAGATCACAACTTCCTGTGGAATGTTATTTTTCTCATTGAAGGAATTAATCTTTGCTTCACAGGATACAAATGATTAAGAAGAACAGAGTTCTCTCTGAGCTGCTGAAATCATTGCTAATTTTTGAGTGCTTTTCAAACAGTCCATGGAAAAGATGAACATAAAGGTTAGCAAGTTATGCTCCATGGCTGTGATGCAAAGGGCAGGTTTCTAGTCTAGCAGGTGCTGAAGCAAGTAGAAACATCCCATTTCAGAAGATGACACAATTATGGATTAGGTAGGATTAGAGAACATTCTGTTCATTTATCTTTCTCCCATCCAGCCCCAATTGCCTTTGCCAATTGTTACAAAAACTCAACAGTTTCAAGTGACTGGTGAAGGTATCTCTGAATTCAGATGGCAGTGGGCAGAGGCTGACTGAGTCGCTGTTGCTTTTAACCTTCACTACAGCTTTAAGCTCTGGAAGCAGTCTATATCTTTAAAGGATTTCTATGTTTGCTGCCACCAAACGTGATACTTGCTTGCTGAAAAAGGATAGAACATCTGGTCACTTATCTAGCATAACAGGAAACAATATTAGCCGTGATAACACACCCACTTACGCTGCTATCTTCTTCACTATCAAATTTTGCCCCTTACATTTACAGTAACAAAAGGTATTACATGCTGCTGTGTTGACTGTGACTTTAGAGGAAGTTTCAGCAGTAATTGCCAGGGGTACAATTCACTTAGATATGATCCAAAACATACAGTTCAGAGATTAATAGTTAAAAAAAAAAAAACAAAACAGATCAGTGTGGCAAAGGATCATTCAAATGTGTTTGTAATCATTTTCTCATCTGTTGGCTGTGGTATCCCCCTTGTTTATTAGCAGGGCTGCTTATCTAGAGGTACCGCAGCAACTCTCTGAACATTTTATCATCTCCTCTAAAAGTGGAGTCAATTACAACTCTAGATTAAAATAGTGATGTACTTCAGGGAGTAGAAATGGTACTGTGTGTTCAGTAGCTTCTGCAATTGCTGGTAGGGCCTAGGTGATGAGTCATAGCTCAAAACTTAATGAAATTAATAGAATGGCTTTGGAGTTGATTCCATCTTTGGGTGGGGGAGGATGCAGCTTCCTCTTGTCCTTGAGAACCTGTGGCCACGGGAACCAGTAACTTCACCTGCAAGAACAGGAGGGACTGTGGCAACTGCGTGTGTATGCGTGAATGACTGAGATACCTGTGTAGTAACACCAAAGCCAAGAAATCACTCATGATCAGTGATAAAGGGTGCAGGTTTTTTCCTTTTGTAGAGATGGAGAAGACCTGTGTGCACCTCTCCCAGTTTAATTCTTTTCTCTGTCTTACAAATCCCTCTTTGCTGCCTTGCTGGTGTAGCAAGAGGAGATGAAATTAGTCTTGCTGGGGTTGCATACAAAAAGCCCTTGGGTAAATATGAACACTGATGACATGGGCAGGGCCTGAAATCAAGAAACACAAGAAGGACAAAGAGGATTAATCTGTTGAACATCATAGATGGCTCTACATTAAAGAAAAGTTATGGGAAAAGTGAGAAGAGCTATACCTCTTTGCAAGCCAATTACTGTCATTAAACCAAAATATTTTACTTTATTTTGCACAAAATATAATTGTAGGGAAAACATGTTAATGACCTTCAAATATGTAGAAGGTTACAGAGATGAGGGGAATCTTCTGTTTTTCATTTCAAGCTAGACTGGACAAGAGGCAGTGAACTCTAACTGCTGCAGAGGCATTTTAGATAGATGTTAGGAAGACCTTTCTAGTGTTCAAAGAATGGATCTAGAGGGATAATTTGACTTGGGTATGTGATGCTTTTGGTTTTTTTTAATTTGCTGTATGTCCTTTTGTGTAGTTCTGTGAATATATCAAGAACAGTTGACCTGAAAAACAGCTATTTCACAAAAACTGCTGTATTTAAAGAGTGTCATGCTAAGACATCTTTATGTCCCAGTGCAAGCAGACTGAGAAGGAAGATCCTTAACATCAGGTAGTATGTAAAAAGGGGAAATGACTGCTGATTAGGACCTTTAGAAAAAAATTTTCTGAGTGTTTCATTTTAAAATACAGGCTTCTTAATAGTTAATTGGAAAGTTCTTGATAGACTCTTACTGTTACTGTCTCTACTGAAGGAAGACAGACATTTGTGCCAGTTTAACTATACAAAGGTTTGTATGGGGTTTTTCTCCCCTCTGTAAGCATCTTGGTTCTTACCCCTGGAGTTCTTGTGGTTTGTTTTGTTTTGGTTTTTTTCCCCTCCAGCATTGATTCCAGTTTCATCCATGTTGAAGTTCCATTGTAGCAACTGAAGTGATTGGCCATATCTTAAAGATAAAAAAGTATTTTCTTGCAAAGGAGGTCAGAGATGATAAAAAGGAAAATTGAACTGTAAATGTTATTGGCTTTAGTAAGAGGAGCACAGTGTGGGTTGATATGGGAATTGGAGGATCAATGTAAAATGCAATTTATCAGCCCCTAAAAATGAAATCGGAGGTTAGAGGTTGGACGTGTAACTCACATTTGAAAGTCTGTTGCAGTGACAAGAGTTACATAAGATGATGTATTCTAAGGCTTTTCACTGAAGTGTGAGTTCATTTTTAGATCTTGCCAGATTATTCAGATTTCACTTGGTGTGACAGTCTCTGAACTAAGATTACCTTTGCTTGATCTGTATGACTCAAAAAGACGACATGACAATAGGATCCTAAATTTTGAGAGCCAAGCTAAATTCTGATTAAATTAGGAGGAATACTGCCTGAAGACCCAAATCTGGAATAATGAGAGTGAAATGGTTTTGCAGAGTCTGTGAGATCACAGATTTAAGTAGTTAATAATGTACTTTCTGTGTTATGTTTTTAAAAAGTAAGTTTATATCTAAGTGTAGAGTGGGTATCTAAGTGCATACACCCGAGTTGTGACAAAATGCACAGAGGGAGAAAGAAGAAAAGAAAAATAGTTGGTTATGAATGTTCTTGGTAAATAATGTACCAACTACATCAGGCGAATATACATCTCCAGGGATGTGCAATTTATTTAAACCTAAGCTTAGAAAGTATTGCCTTGAATTGTTTATTTCTGGTATTTCTATTTTCTCCTTTATATGTTTATCATAAGGGAGTGGTTCTCTTCTTCAGGATAAGGTTTTGGAAAATATAAACAAACCTAATATACTTTTGTCTTTTCCAGAATGGGATTAAGAACAGAATTGGTCATTATGCTCATAGCAAAATGTAGATAAATCTAGTATCTTTTTTTGCTGGCACATCTATCAAAATTTTGGTAAAGGACTTTGTGACTTGGAACTGAAGAAAATACTTGACTTACATTTATTAGGGATTATTGAATATCAGTCAGCTAGAGTCCCTGAAAAATCAGTCTAAGGGGAGAATGTCTCAGTGAGATGTAGAAGCAGCTCAGCAGAGTTTTGCCTGCAAATGTGATGCCCAGCTAAGAGAAGGCCATGAGATTGCTGCTCTTCCCTGAGCCTCACAGCAAATCCAACTCCTCTGTTAAAAGTGCTGCCTCTCTTCCTTCTCTTGGTTCCTGGCAGCAGGGGTGGGGAGCTGCCGAACTCAAACACGGAGGAAGGTGTGAAGATTGGAGTAGATCAAGGCATGAGATAAGAATTGGAGCTGGAAGAAAGGGACCGAGCTGAACAAGGAGACCCAAACTAGAAACTGGCTTGGGCAAGTAGAATATTGAGATCAGATACAGAAGTGGAAGTGGAGGGAAGGAGAGAAGAGGACTGGCTTAACCATGTTCAGACCCAAATAGTTTAATGTAACATGACAGAGACATGCCTGTTTTGAGCTAATTCACTGCCATTCACAAGTACTAAGTCAGTTCCGAAAACAGTGTATGTTTTGGGCACTGATTGAGTACTTAAGACCTGGCGCTGTTTCCAGTTTTTCAGACCCAGCAGTTTTTGCTGGTCTGAGCACTGGCCATTGTGTTTTATTGAACAGTATAAATATAAATTCAGTTGCATCTCTTTTATTGTCTGTTCAGTGACCTTCAGCTGGTTTTTTCCCTGTTTGTTTTTTTGTTTTTGTTTTTTTTTGGGGGGTGGGGTGGTTGTTGTTTTTGTTGTTTTTTTTTTTTTTTTTAATTTTATTTTTTATTTTGTTTGGTTGGTTTTGGTTTTGTTTTAGGTGGTTTTTTTGGTTGGTTGGTTGTTTTTTTTGGTTTGGTTTTGTTTTGGTTTGGGTTGGGTTTTTTGGTGGTTTTTGTTTGTTTGTTTGTTTCCTCCCAGGAAATAATGCAGATGAGTTTTTGGCATTTAGCTTTCATATGTATTTCAGTGGCACTTGAAAAACCAGCGGATCATACATGGTGCAGGGAAATGAGTTGGCAGGCTCTCAAGGTAATTAGGCAGCAATGCGGAGACCAGCTTTTCCTTCTCAACTGTTGACTGGTATGGATCTGAGAAAGGGGCCTGTTATCTTTCCAATTTATCAAAGAAGCTTTGGCAAAGTAATTATTATTGGACGGACATTGGCTGCTGCTCATACCATAGCAGGTGTAGGGCAGACGATAAGATTAAATGAGCTACAGAACTTTGGCTTCATTCTAGGCTTAGTTTTGCTCCCAAAAGAACAACTTGGTCCCACAAGAGCCCCCACAATTCAGCAAGAGTTTTGCCATTGCTATGGAAAGAAGACACAGACCTTTTATTCACAGTGGGCTCATGACAAGACATGGAGTACTGTTGTCTATTGTTGACATTCCTGCTGAGTGGACCCACGTTCACACCTATGGAGGAGGATCAGGAATCAAACTTCTTTCTGTGGGAGATGAAGTTGTTGAGAATCAATTTTGGAAGTTTGCCTTGTCAGTATCACCCACATTCCAATGCTCAAATGCTAGCTTTTTTGTTATATGGTCCAATTTGCTTTTGTTATGGTGAAATTAACACTTAACAGCCCAGGACCTCACTGTATTTGTCTTGTATGTAACAGCAGCCCAATTTCTGTCTCGCAGTTTATGCCACAAGTTGTTTCTGACTGCTACAATTTTAGATGTCTGAATGCTGTTGGGTTGCAGGATTTCCCTTCCTGTTGTCTTTTTAAGCTGAGTTTTGACTTTTAAATTGTACTGATAAAATAGAAAGAGTGTTAAGTCTTACAGCAGTTGAGTACATGCTTGAGTTCAGTTCTATGGAGTTCTAACTGCACTGTGTTGGAAAATCTTTACACTTAGGCTTGATGTGGCAGTAGGCTGAACTACTTACATTTAACATTACGATTTCTTTCCTTCCTAAAAAGTTTTTGATAAGTAGCTTAAATACCCTGCCAGCATCTTATGCATTAGGTTTATTTTTAGTAAAAAAAAAATGCTGTTTGTTGTGATAAGTTTGAAATCTTCTTCAGAGTCAGACTGTATTTTGAGAACTTTTCTACCTATTACACCTCTGACAGAGAATAGTTGACATCTGCCATACTGTTCTGTAGGACCATGTATCCAAATCTTGACTGAGTGCTGATTTCAATCTTTATACATAGAAAAAGCAACTTGCCACCATTTTTTTTTTTGCCTTTCTAGTCCTCACAATTATTAGTATTTCTCAAACAATGAATTACTGCTTGTGTTTCTAAAAGTTCAGGAAAATAAAATCAGGAAAATTGTGTCCCAAATGATTTTCATACTGCTTAAGACAGTTTTAACATCATTCAAGCATCAAGTTAGCATTCTTAGTGGAAATAAGAGCTTTGTAATCTCTCCAGCTCAGCTCACAAGGAACACTTGAGCTGGTCTTGGTGTGCCATGATTTCTTCTAGGTAATATATATAAGATCACATGAAGATGTGAGAGTGTATTGATTTATATACCGTGTGTACAGTTCCAGACTGAACTGTGACTGTGACTGGAGCCATAGGGATGGTTCCAGCAGTAAAGAGCTGACTCTTTCTGGGGTCAGCTGAGAAGATCTGGGATGGCAGCTGTCAGGCTTTCTGAGCCAGGTGTGTACATTCGTACAGGAATGCGCAGGTGTGGCATCACTGGTGTATGGGTGCTTTTCCAGTTAGCACTAGGAGCTGGAGTCAAAAGTGTATTTTGTCAGTGAGATCCTTAAACAGGCATTGTGTGATGAATTAATTCAGGGAAGTCCTGAGGCCTGTGCTCCGCTGGAGGCCAGTGGATCACAGTTGTTGCTTGTAGTCTGTGCATGGATGATGTTGCTGAGAGTACAGATGAGACAGATACAGATGAATAACTCAATGTACACAAGATCTTGCTGTTTCCCCTCTAAAATAATTTAAGGCATTCCATTTGAAGAATCTCTGAATGATGTCACAGGGAGCGTAAAGTCTGTTGTGTGTAACCCAGCTTGCTGCTCTTTTTTTATTCTTTTCCATAAAATGAATAAACTATACCCATAAGTTTCCTTTAACATTATAATTTCTTTCCATCCTAAAAAGCTTTTGATAAGTAGCTTAAATACAAAACCACTGTGGAGTTAGGGTGGGTTTTTTATCTTGGTATTTTTTTTCAACAGAAGCCTCTATCCCAAGGGAAAGAATTTCTAAACCCTGATAATCTCACTTTATCCCTATGTTTAATTAATTTTTATTTCAGTTGCTCAGTTTCAGGGAAGCTGAAGTGTTTTTCAGGAAGAAATAGAAAATGGGAGCATTGTGAATTCTGTTTTAAAAGAAAAAAACCAAAAAGTCATGAAAACAAGCCTCATAGGAGAGCCCTGAACAAATTTTTTTTATTCAAGTTTCTAGTAATGAAAACTATTCAGCTTGCCTGTACTTTTTTTTTTTTTTTTCTGATGGACAGATATTTTGAATGCTTTGCAGGACTCGTAGAGCAAGTTAGCAGAGAGTCGGTGCACTTAGGCTACAGCAAATTGGAACCTGAGTTTTATTGTTAATGAATGTCATTATTTGCTGCATTTGCCTGTGAACCGAAGGAGCAGAGGGCAAAACTGAACTAGCAAACCCCCACTTCTTTGCATACAAATGCTTAACCAAATGCTAGATGTTTTTTCTGTAGATCACCATTTCTAAATAGTAAGAGATTACAGTAGTAAATATTTCTGGGTGGCTGAAATAACCATCATCTGATTGATGTTGGACTCAGAGGAATAGGGAAGAAGCTCAGTCTCACCCTGGACCAGCTCTGGTGTTTGAGAGGCAAAGTGGAAGCCCTAGAGAAAGAGTATGAAAAAAACAGAAGATGACTTTCTACCTTCTGACTGATCTGCTCTATGCAAAGCCTGAAAGAGATTAATTTTTTTTCTGTCTTTTTTTCCTCTCAACTGTTTAGCTTTCAGTCCCATACTATGCATTGACTTCACAGGCATGAGCAACACTGTGCAGGACTGAGCATTACTTGCCATCTGAGCGGGGAGCAGGGACCATTCACCTCATTAAGGGTAAATTGAATTTGTCCCTGTCCCATATCCAGCTTGTTATGAGAACAAGTGTCTTGGGTTATTTTTACTACATTGAACACATATGAAAATAGAAAATCACTGGTTATAATTTGTTTTTAAGCAATGGGAACATGACAACCCTTCATTTATCTTGACTGTTTCTCTGCTGCTATATGGTCTGGTAACCTACGGAGAGTTCCACATCAGAGCAATCCAATGAAAAAGGCTGTATTAAACATTTAAGAATGGAACTTTTACTGTCATTTTGAAGTTTCTGAAAAGAACATGATAAAACCATTGAACAAACACTACTAAATACTTATTCCGATATCAGAAAAATATACCAAAGATCAATGATTCTTCCTGTGTTTTGTATGTCAGAGTATCTGAAAGTAAAGCGTAGTGCTCAGAAGAAATACCTGACTAGCTGAGCAACTAACTTGGAACAAAACTACCTGCAAAAGTGTTAATTTTACATTATTTATTTGAAAATATGGCTAAATGCCTTACAGGGTAACGTAGTTTAGACATGCAGGTAGCTACTGACTACCTTCAATAATTTGCTTGCACACACTCTAGGTCTTACCATACCCAGTCTGGTGGGAATTCAGTTTTGTGGGGCAATGATTAATCACATCTTAAGTAGAAGCTGTTCTGAAAATGTGTTGTTTCTTTACAGAGGCTCTTTCTCCCTGTACCTTTGCAGCTGACAGGAATTTGATCCAGACTTGAATGGGGCAAGGGATGGTCTAATGATGGACAGCTCTGGTCTTTTGAACAGTCTTGTATCCCTTTTTGAAGTACTTCAGGGACGCCAGGCAGGTTTATCATCCTTGCAGAACCACGTCAAAATTTTTGGTAGGAAAAGCAAAGACACCTGCTGGGAATACCCTCGATGACCCCGGATTTCATAACCAGAGCTGTGAATTTCTTTAACTAGTCTGAGGTGCCCCGTCGGGAGGAATACAAGCAGGAGACAGGAAAGAAACCTGCAGCTTTCCTGCAGTCTGCGCAGGGCTACTCTCATTGTTTAGGATTCCCTCTTTTCTTTCTGGCTCTTGCTATTCTCTCTGCTTCTTGATTACAGCTTCCTTTTCTATGGGGAAGCTGTGGGCCACAATGTGAAGTGACTAATACAGTCTGAGTAGAGTGGTTTATTTCACTGACTATACTGGAAACTCTAGGTCAGAGAGTTTGTTCTTATGGCAGTGATTACAAGAGCTCGAGTTGTTTGAAAGAGGATGAGGCAGGTTACACAGACATGAGCTTAACTTTCCCAGAGGAAAGCCCCAAATTAAACCTTCAATCCACCCCCCTTTGAGTCCTTAGTTTAAAACAACCTTGTGTTAGCAGGAAAGATGTTTCAAGTGTGCTCTCTGGAAGCGGCGCGTGCTGTCAGTGTACGTATAGCATCGTTCTTGTGGGGAAAGGATGGAACAAACGGGCCAAGGTAACGTTGGCATGGGCAGGAAAACAGCATCGTTAAGGACTGCAGGAAATGGCCTGTGAATTACAGCACAGAGAAAGGTGTGTTGGGCAGAATGATGAACTATGGATAAGCCATATCCAGGTGGGACCCAGCAATCCATCAGTAAGACATGTTTCCTAATCCCTAATTCTGGGATGCCTGGCGTGATGCAGTGAATAAAATGAGAGATGAGAGTATGTGAAGGCAACACTTTGAAAAGGATACTGGATGTGTATACAATTAATGACACCTCTGAATGATGGAGTGATGACAAACTCTGTCACTATCGCAAAGGAGACCAGAGGGTTCATCCTGGGCAGATAAATTAAGTAGTCACAGAATCATAGAATATTTTGGGTTGGAAGGGACCTTAAACATCATCTAGTTCCAACCCCCCTGACATGGGCAGGGACACCTCCCACTAGATCAGGTTGCTCAGAGCCCCATCCAGCCTGGCCTTGAACACTTCCAGGGATGGAGCATCCACAGCTTTTCTGGGCAACCTGTTCCAATGTCTCATCACCCTTGTACACAGCTCCTTAGATCTTCTTAGCCAACAGCCTCAAGCAATTAAATGAGCCAGAAATTGAGCTCTCCACAAGCACTTAAATAGCAACTGTTCACATGCATGCACAAGCAATTATTTGGTGTTGAAATAAGAAAATTGAATATAAAATCTGTTGGGTAGGGAATAAAACTGTATTTCAGTTTCCTGGCCAGTCAGGAACTTTGCTAAGCACAGTTCCAATGCCCAGAAAAAAAGTCAAGTTTGAAAAAGAGAATAAAAACCCGAGAAATTTCAGATAGTTTATATGTATTTTATGAAGTTGTGGCACAGTGGAAGTTTCAGAAAGTTTGGTTCTTGTCTGTACTGAAAGGTTTTTAAGTCTGGTTCTTGTGAAGGGTGGACTAATCTTTCAACAAAGAACAGTCTTTTTTTTTTTTTCCTCTTATTTTTTAATTTTTTGAATATTTTTAAAATTACATTCTCTTTGTGCAAGCTGGGTAAATGATGTTGGCATCTGGTGGGGAACCACAGTGCTACACAGAACGATGTCATCCTTCCCTGATTGGTACTAGAGCAGCCAGGGACTGCCTGTGTGTGCTTGGTGCTGTTGTCTGGCTGCTTTAGAGTGTGGACCTGGGCTCTGGACTGTGGGACCTGCAGCCCTCAGTGCCCTGCATCATGGGTGAGGGAAAGGCAGCTTGTGCCTTTGCTGTGGGAAGCAGCTCTTCCTCTGGGATGGAGGGAAGTGGAAAGGATGTTCATCCTTTGTGGAATCCCAGCAAGATGCTGAGAAATTCAGGGAATGTCATAAGGTTGTAGTACAAAGTGAGATTTTGGAAGTTTGTTTAAAATTCTCTGCTTCCTGCGTGGCTCCTTTATTATCACTTTCTCCCCACCCCCCCGTCCCCCCGACCCCCCCTCCGGACACCGCACCCCCCCCCCGCCTACCACACAAAACACTCAACACACCCCACACGAA